>JAGIQG010000001.1:6319665-6556253 GCA_024679065.1 Sphyrna mokarran
ATGGGGGTCTGTATAATTTATAAATGTTGCCACACAAACAATGTAAAGTTGAGGGCTTCTCGTATAAATCAGTGCAATATCCTGGAATATCGATATCATTCAGTGCAATGGCCTGCAGCAAACCTAAAGCACACCGTGAAGACTCGTGATGTCCCTCCCAACTACCCATTCCAATTCCCTATCTAACTACCTTTTCCATTTGCCTCTAGATAACACTATCCTGCCTCACATGATGCTGCTGGTCCTAAATTAATAATTTTCTAATCTCAGTAAGTTCTTTTCTGGATGAACTGGTACAACTCTCCTATGCTCTGTCTTAGTGATAAAGGAGTGGCACGGTGGGACATTGTGTTTCCTCACATGGTCCTGCGTTCGATTCCCAGCTTGTGTCACTGTCTGTGTGGAGTCTGCACATTCTCCCCAGGTCTACATGTATTTTGCCTGGGTGCTCCGGTTTACTCCCACAGATGTGCTGGTTAGGCGCATTGGCTATGCTAAATTCTCCTTTGGTGTAAACGAACAGGCGCCGGAGTTTGTCGACTAGTGGAATTTCACAGTACAAAGAACAAAACAGCACAGGAAACAGGCCCTTCGGCCCAACTAGCCCATGCTGCCACCCTGATGTTCCCACCCCTACCCACAATCCCTGTCCACGTTTATAGATGTGTGGATTAAAAACCAAATTTGAGACAATTTAGGGAGAATTTGTTTTGCCAATTAGCCTAAGAGGACATGTTTGGGATGTGGGAGGAAACCGGAGCACCCGGAGAAAACCTACGCAAGCACGGGGAGAATGCGCAAACTCCCACAGACACAGGCCCTCATTGCAATGTTAATGTAAGCCTACTTGTGACAAAAACAAATTATATGATTTATATAATTTCACTTATACTGGTCCTCCACCAAAGGTGAAAATACTTAGCTCGTACTTTTTAAAAGCCTGATAAATTTACGGGATTTCTGTATGAAGCACTTGTTGGAGGCTAACCAAAGATACCTGTAATTTGGAATGAGTTTTAATGAAGTATACTTTCTCAGGCTGAAGTTCATGAGTCCAATGCTCACTGCATCAGTATGGACTCAACAAGCTCAAATTAATGTTGTTACAATATGATAAATGAAATGAATAACCCCAGTTTAAGGTAGAGGACAGCTTCAGGACATACCAACACATTTTGCTTCCTATTAAATCATATTGAAGTCTAATCATTTGTTGTAATGTAGGAAATACAGCAGCTAATTTGTGCATTGACAATTCTCACATACAGCAATGTGATAAGTTACCAGATAATTTGTTTTAATAGGAAGGGGTCACCCATATTAGGTAGAGATGAGGAGGAACTTTATCTCTGAGGGGAGAGAATCTGTGGAATTCTTTACCGCAGAGAGTATGAAGGCTGGATTGATAAGTATGTTCAGGGCTGAGATAGACAGATTTTAATCAGTAAGAGAATCAAGGGTAATTGGGATAAGGTGGGAAAATGGAGTTGAGGACTATCATATCAGATCAGTCATGGTCTCATTGAGTAGCAGACTCGATGGGCCAAATGACCTACTACTGCTGTTATGTCTTATGGTCATAATGGGAGTTCAAGAACAATTGTTTGCCAGGACATGGGGGAAATCCTCTTCTGTTCTTTGACATACACTCAATGGATCTTTCACATCAAACTGAGAGAGCTTCTATTTAAAATCTCACCTGGAAGATGGCACATCTGACTGTGCAGCTCACCGTCTGTGCTTCTTTCAGTCTACCCCAAGCTCAAATCCATTTGCTAGCCTTTACTAAATAAAAGCAAATTATTGCAGATGCTGGAGTCTGAACATAAAAGAGAAAATGCTGGAAAATCTCAGCAGGTCTGGCAGCATCTGTAAGGAGAGAAAACAGCTGACGTTCCCAATCTAGATGACCCTTTGTCAAATTTTCATAGACAAGTCTGTAATAAGATGTTGGTTACAGTTCTTTCATGGGAAGGTGGGTGTCACCGACAATGTCAGCAATTGTTACAAACTTTAATTACCTTGGAGGGCAGATAAGAGTTGTGAGGGGGAGTCACATGTAGGTCAGACCAGGATCTTACAGAGACATATAAGATAATGAAGGGGATGGATAGGGTAGAGGTTGAGAGACTCTTTCCACTTAGCAAAGATAGCAGGACTAGAGGGCACAGCCTCAAGATTAGGGAGGGGCGGTTCAGATCGGAGTTGCGGAGGGGTTTCTTCATGCAAAGGGTGTTGAATCTTTGGAATTTTCTGCCTGATGAGGTGGTGGAGGCTTCCTCGCTGAATATGTTCAAGTCAAGAGTGGATAGATTTTTAATAGACAAGGGAATTAAGGGTTACGGGAAGAAAGTGGGAAAGTGGTACTGAATCACTACAGATCAGCCACGATCTTATTGAATGGCGGGGCAGGCTCGAGGGGCTGCTCCTATTTCTTATGTTCTTATGTAAGGTTGACAGATTTCCGAATATTTCCTGCAGGATATTTGTGAACCAGATGGGTCTTTACAATGATCGATGATAGCTTGATGGCATTAGAGACTCGCTTATGGTGGCACAGTGGTTAGCACTGCCGCCTCACAGCGCCAGGAACCGGGGGTTCAATTCTTGGGGTGACTGTCTATGTAGGGTTTGCATGTTCTCTCTGTGTGGGTTTCCTCCAGGTGCTCCAGTTTCTTCCCACGGTCCAAAGATGTGCAGGTTAGGTGGATTGGCCATGCTACGTGTATTGGGTTATGGGGATAGGGCAGAGGAGAGGCCTGGGTAAGACACTGTGTCAGAGAGTCGGTGCAGACTCAATGAACTGAGAGAATTCCTGCACTGTAAGAGTGCGATGATTCTGTTGGGATTCTATGAATTCCCAAATTTTTAATGAATTGAATTTGATGGGATTTTCATGTCTGCTGCCAGGACATAAATCAGAGTCTCCAGTTCACTATTTAGTGACATTTCCCTGATTTCACCATCTCCCTCTGATATCTGAACCAGACCATCTCAGCATTTCTAGTGACTGTTTCTCCAGAGATAGGAAATAACTTCTTTGCCTGATGGTCTCTTGCTGACAAATTCCTCAATTTCTGAGAAGCATCATTTCCTACATTGCCCAGGGTGTCACATGGGATCCCGAGACAGTAACCGAGGGTTTTAACAGAGGGAGTTACAATTACTACTGCAATTTGTCCTGGAGAGAAAAGGGAAGACAAAGAAAGGAAATGGGATGGGATTGGGCGTATTGATGAAAAGTACTGAAATAGTCTGGAAAACATAACGTTGTTGAGTGTGCAAAGACAGAATCAATTTCAAAAATCTTCAGTTAATAACAAATTGCTGGGTTAGAGGGTAGTTAATGCCGAGGGGGAAACACAGGAAAATAGCTTAAGTTAATTTATTAGCCACAAGTGGGCTTATATTAACATTGCAATGAAGTTATTGTGAAAATCCCCTAATTGCCACACTCTGATGCCTGTTCGGATACACTGAGGGAGAATTTAGCATGGTCAATGCACCCTAATGCATGTCTTTCAGACTGTAGGAGGAAACCAGAGCACCTGGAGGAAACCCATGCAGACATGGGGAGAATGTGCAGACTTCACACAGACAGTGACCCAAGCTGGGAATCGAATCCAGGTCCCTGGCATTGTGAAGCAGCAGAGCTAACCATTGTGCCACTGTATATAATTGGAATCTGCAGAATAAGGAAACTGTATGCTCCTTAGGAAGGCGATGGCAGCCTGGGGGTTACATATAGCCCATTTCCTTTCTGAGTGAGGCCCAGGAGACATTTTATTGACTGGTGCTCACCTGCAGAGTTCCACATTCTGCTGATTTTCATCCGCGTAGTTATTTTCTTATCAGTCTGACTGAATTAATACTCAGATAAAGCAAGGGCAAGTGGAGTGAGGTGTGTACTGATTACTCACAACATTGAGACTGAGAGCCGTGCGCTCCCTCCGTGTCCAAAATGTCAATATTAAATTTGTTTCTACCATCTGAAGCTGATGACAATATATAAATTAATTACATATTAATTAATTAACTATTAACATATAAGGGGTGGCACGGTGGCACAGTGGTTAACCCTGCTGTCTCACAGTACCACGAACCCGGCTTCAATTCTGGCCTTGGGTGACTGTCTGTGTGGAGCTTGCATGTTTGCCCTGTATCTGCTTGGGTTTCCTCTGGGTGCTCCACTTTCCTCTCATAGTCCAAAGATGTGCAAGTTAATTGCCCTTTAGTGTCCCACGAGGTGTAGGTTAGATGGATTAGCCATGGTAAATGTGTGGGGTTATGGGGGTAATGTGGGGGAAAGGACCTGGGTAAGGTATCGGTGCAGTCTCAGTGGTCCAAATTGCCTCCTTCAGCATTGTGGAGATTCAGTGATTCTATGAAATGATTAAATGTTTTCTATAATTCGTTATGAAGTATTTGATGTATATTAAAATATATTTAATCTTATTCATGGGATCATGGTTAGTGAACAAGTCTGATTTCAATCTTATGACCCACTGGGGTGAAAGAGTGAGACTCAGGCTGTCCACTCACCATCATTGTCTTAGAAAGTAAGTATCTAAATGGGGTGGAGGAACAGGGGGATCTGTGGGTGCAGATACACTCCCACTAAAAGTAGCAACAGAGGTTAAGTAACACAGTAAGGGAAACACAAAAAACATATTTGGTATTTCTAAGCGGTTACAATTCAAAATGGACAATGTTTAACTGCCAGAGAACTTTGGTCAGATCATACCTGGAGTTCTGGAATGATCTGGTCTTCCCATCAGTCAATGGATATTGAGGTATGAGATGAGATGCAAAAAAAGATTGAATAGAATGACATTAAAACTGAGAGGTTACATTTCCTCAGGAGAGATTGGTCAGACTGGGATTTAATCCATTGAAAATGGAAGACTGAGGGGGTAATCTGATAGGGTCTTTGAGAATATGAAAACATCATCAGGTAAAGACATTTCCAATCAAGGCAATACCAGACCAGGCCAAAGTAAGACAGTCACTAATAAACCCACTGGAATGTTCAAGAAAACATCTTCACCAGATAACAGGGAGAATATGCAATCTGTTCTCCACTTCCTGCTGCCTTGGAAAAGCAATCAACATAATTCAGGACCCCACGAACCTCAGACATTCTCTTTTCCACCTTCTTCCTGTGGGAAAAAGATGCAAATACCTGAGGTCACATACCAACTGACTCATGAACAGCTTCTTCCCTGCTGCTGTCAGGCTTTTGAATGGACCCACTTTGCATTAAGTTGATCTTTCCCTACACCTAGCTATGACTGTAACACTACATTCTGCACTCTCTCTCCTTCCTTCTCTATGAACGTTATGTTTTGTCTGCATAGCGCACAAGGAACAACACTTTTCACTGTATATTAATACATGTGACAATAATAAACCAAATCAAATCAAATCACTGTGGGTGTTTGAGGAAAGAAACACAAAATATAAGAAAGAGGATCTGGAGGAGTCTATGTGGCCTTTTGAGCCTGCTCCACCATTCCATAAGATTGTCATTGTAACCTTGACTACACTAACCCTAATCCTAATGTCCGTCTGCCCTTCTCCCATAACACTTACTCCTGTGTCCATCACAAATCTATCCAACTCAGCCCAGATATAACCAATTACCCAGCCCCCCCCCCCCACTACTTTCTGGGGAAGAGAATCCGGATTATTGGCCCTCTGAGAGAAAAACAAATCTCCTTATCCCAGTCTGAAATGGAAGGCCTCTCATATTTAAATGAGTCCCTGAGTTCTAGACTCCCCTCCAAGGGGAAACGTCCTCTCAGTATCCAGTCTATCAAGCCTCCTTAAGATCAATAAAACAGAATGGATACAGGCCCAACCTATCCAGCCTTTCCTCATTAGATAACGCCCCCCTCCCCAGCTCCTCATCCCCGGAATCGAGTTTGTGCACTGAATTAAACTGCCTCCTGTGCAAATATCCCTACCTGAGTAAATATCCCTACCTGAGTAAATATCCCTACCTGAGTAAATATCCCTACCTGTTGCTGACCAAAACTGTATGCACTTTCCATGAGATTTCCCTTCTTTTATATTCTATCCACTTTGCCACAGAGATGAACAATCCATGTGGCTTTCTAGTTATTTGCTACACCTGCATGTTAACATTTTGTGATTTACTTACTGGGACAACCACATTTTTGACATTCATGTTCCTGAGCGTTGCTAGTTGACCAGCATTTATTGCCCGTATCCCTCTGTACCTCATCATTCTGCAGCCTGTCACCATTTCAATAATATTCTCCTCTTTTATTCTTCCTGCCAAAGTGGACGCACTCACATTTCTCCATTATACTCCATCACACACACTTAACCGACCAATATCCACAACTTACAGACTCCTTCTAAAGTGAACTGGAAAATTAGGTGAAGGTAAAGGTCAACAGAGGGTCAGTGGCAGATATTTAAGGACGTGTTTCAGAAAAGACTAAATAGATCAACGAGAAAATAAAACTCAGAGTTGAGGACTCACAAATCAGGTTAATTAAAAAGTTGTTAATTGCACAAAAACAGGTGACAGGTCAGTAGATCAGACAGAATAGAATGGGGCGCCATGGTAGCACAATGGTTAGCGCTGCTGTCTCACAGTACTAGGGATGTGGATTCAATTCCTGGCTTGTGTCACTGTCTGTGTAGAGTTTGCATGTCCTCCCCATGTGTGCGTGGATTTTCTCCACGCGTTCCTGTTTCATCCCAGAGTCTAAAAATGTGCTGCTTAAGGTGCATTGACCGTGCTAAATTCTCCCTCAGTGTATCCAAACAGGTGCTGGAGTGTGAGGACTAGGGGATTTTCACAGTAACTTCATTGCAGTGTTAATGTAAGCCTTCATGTGACAATAAATAAAAAAAATACTTTTTAAAAAAGCGAAGAATGATTAAAAGATTGACAAAAATGTAAATAATTGATTAAAGGGAAAGATAGAGTGTGAGAGAAAGATGGCTAGGAATATAGAGATAGATGGAAAGAGTTTCTGTGTCTATTGAAAAAAGACAAGATAGTAAAGTCAGTGTTAATCCTATACAGCGAGCCTGGAAAATTAATGGAAAATAAGGAGATGGTGAATAAAAGCAAAAAAGCAAATTACTGCAGATGCTGGAATCTGAAACCAAAGGAGATCATCTGATGGGCAACACGACAGCTCAGTGACTATCGCTGTGCTGTGCAGATACATGGATTTGGGCCTGTGTCTGTGGGAGTTTGCGCATTCTCCCTGTGCTTGCGTGGGTTTTCTCCGGGTGCTCCGGTTTCCTCCCACATCCCAAAGATGTGCTCTTAGGCTGATTTGCAAAACAAATTCTCCCTAAATTGTCTCGCAAATTTGTTCCAATCCATAGATCTACAAACATAGACAGAGATCAGGGGTAGAAGTGGGAACATCGAGGTGGCGGCGCGGGCTCGTTGGGCCCGTTTCCCGTGCTGTTTCGTTCTTTGTTCTTGAGAAAATGCTAGAAAATCTCAGCTGGTCTGGCAGCATCTGTAAGGAGAGAAGAAGAAATAAAGAAGAATACATTTTTTCTCTCAGAGAGTTGTGAGACTGTGGAACTCTTCCTCAAAAGACGATGGAAGCAGAGCCTTTGAATACTTTTAAAGCTGAGATAGATAGAATCCTAATTAACACAAGGGTGAAATGTTATCAACAGTAGGCAGGAATATGGGATTGAGGTTAAAATCTGATCAGTCATATCGCCCTGAATAACAAAACCAAGCAATCCACTCCAAGATCCTAGTTTGTATGTTTGTATGTGACTTGCTTTTCAACCTACCTTTGTATCATCAGCAAATTTGTTAATAATACACTCCATTCTTTCATCCAAGTCATTAATGTAGATTGTAAATAATTGGGTGTCTCTGTTTCCTGTTAATCAATCCTCCGGCTTGGATTGCTTTCTGTAGAGCAGAGAAGGCTGAGGGGAGACATGATTGAGGTGTGTAAGATTATGAGGGGTATGGACAGGGTGAGTAGGGAGTAGCAATTCCTCTGGATTGAGGGAATCAATCAGAGGGGGAATAACTTTAGGGTGAGAGAGAGAGAGAGATTCAGAGGGGATTTGAGAAAAAAACTTTTTCACTCAGGGGGTGACAAGAATCTGGAATGCACTGCCTTGGAAAGTGGTGGAGGCTGGAAATCCTATAACCTTTAAAAGATGTTTGGATGAGCACTTGAAACGTCAGATATAATGTTTCAGGTCAGAAACTCCAAAGTGTTTTATGGACCCCGTCTGGATCATAAATTTTGCATCCTGAATTTGATGAGAATAAGCAAGACATCTCATGTATGATCCAAATGATCCACTAGGGAGCTTTTATCAAACAAAGTTTTTTGAAGAATATAGTTAACATGTATAGTAAGAACATTAACAAGAACTTTTATCAATTACAAACAGAAACAAAACCACAATAATGTATAACCCTTAACAAATAAACTTAAAATGTTCCAATCAAATAAAAACTTCCTTTAGACAAAAAAAAATCCTTTTCACAGGTTTAACACAGCAAAGATTTATGCTCATGTGACAGCAGATTTTGCACTCCACACAGGCTTTCAGCTAACCAGCAAGAACTTCCCAAATACAGAGAGAGAGAGAGAGAGAGACTTCTTTCAGGCTTGATATCCTTCCAAAGTCAAAACCTGCAGCTCAGAACTGAAAAGGAAAGACCCTGTCACCTGACCCTTGGGTGACACAGTAGCACAGTGATTAGCGCTGCTGCTTCACAGCTCCACGGTTCGATGGCCAGGTCACTGTCTGTGTGGAGTTTGCACATTCTCCTCATGTCTGCATGGGTTTCCTCCGGGTACTCTGGTTTCCTTCCACAGTCCAAAGATATGCAGGTTAGATAAGAAATTGCCCCTTAGTGCCCAGCGGAGGTTAGAGGCATTAGTGGATATAATATTTAGGGATATGGGGGCAAGGCCTAGTTGGGATTGTGTTTGGTGCAGACTCAATGGGTCAAAGGGCCTCTTTCTGCACTGTAGGGTTCTATGAACCCACTAACATGCTTCCTCCTGACAACGCAGGATCATAAAACTAATTCCCAAAGTAAAAACCCCTGTTTAAACCACTGAAGGAGCAATAAAAGGGTTCCCAGTAGATAACCAGTTACTACAATGAGAGCTGAGAACTAAGAAAACATAATTTTAAAAAACCTTTAAAGTACACCAACATCATACATATCATTCAAGAATATGGGACAAGTGCAGGAAAATGGGATGTGTGACTTTAATGGTCATCATCGTTGGTACAGACTCGATGGGCCCACTGTGTGACTCTGTGACTCCATGCTCATCACTTCTTATCTTGTGCAATAAACATTAATGTGACATGTTATTGAATATCTTCTAGAAATCTAAATACACTACCTTTAATGGTTCCACTTTATCAATTCTGATACATTCTTAAAGAGCGCTAATAAATTTGTCAAACACAATTTCCCTTACTCTATCTGATAAGGTTAGGATTTTTGAAAGGTAACTACTCCTTAATAATGGATTCTAGCATTTTTCCAATGGCAACAGTTTTGTCAAATTGGCTGATAGTTTCCTGTTTTCTGCCTCCATCTGTCCTTGAATATTGGAATTGCATTTTTCCAATTTCTAAGATCTTTCCCAAATCTTGGGAATTTTGAGAGATTATGAACACTGCACCCATCCTGTGGCTTATATGGACTTTGGGAACATCGGGGTGGTGGTGCGGGCTTGTTGATCCGAAGGGCCTGTTTCCCGTGCTGTGTTGTTCTTTGTCGCTCATGGTAAACTGGTCAAGAGTAAGAGCCATGGGATCCATGGCACTATAGCACATTGGATCCAAAACTGGCTGAGAGGCAGGAAGCAGAGGAGTATTTCTGTAACTGGAACCCTGTTTCCCAGTGAGATTCCACAGGGCTGAGTGCTGTGGCCCTTGTTATTTGTGCCATACCAAACATTAGAGGTATGATCAGTAAGTTTGTGGATGAATTGAAAATTGGTAGGATGGTAAATAGTGAGGAGGAGAGGCAGACACTGCAGGAGCAGGTTGGTCAGGTGGGCAGAGCAGTGGTAAATGGGCTTCAGTCTAGAAAAGTGTGAGCTAATGCACTGGGAAGGGCTAACAAGGCAAAGAATTAGGAATGGGAAGGCAGTGGAAAGTACTGAGGATCAGAGGGAGCTGGAGTGCTTATCCACAGATTCCACAGGTAGTAGGGCAGGTAAATATGGTGGTAGAACTAGAACATAGAAAAACTGCAGCACAAATAGGCCCTTTGGCTCACAAGTTGCGTTGAACATGTCCCTATCCATTAGGTTACCTATAATCCTCTATCTTACTGAGTCCCATGCATGTATCCAAAAGTTTCTTAAAAGCCCCTTTCGAATCCATCTTCACCAGCAGCCGATTCTACGCACCCACCACCTCTGAGTGAAAAACGTACCTCTGCATCTCCTCTGTATCTACTCCCCAGTACCCTAAACCTGTGCTCTCTTGTGTCAGCCATTTCAGCCCTGGGAAAAAGCCTCTGAGAATCCACTTGATCAATACCTCTCAACATCTTATAAACCTCTATCAGGGCACCTCTCATCCTTCGTTTCTCCAAGGAGAAAAGACCGAGCTCTCTCAACCTATCCTCAAAAAGCATGCCACCCAATCCAGGCAACATCCTTGTAAATCTCCTCTGCACCCTTTCAATAGCTTCCACATCCTTTCTGTAATGAGGTGACCAGAACTGAGCACAGTAATCCATGTGGGGTCTGACCTTGGTTAAGAAGATATATGGGATACTTGCCTAATAGTTAAGGCCTAGAATACAAGAGCAAGGAGGTCATGCTGGAAAATGCCAGTGAGGCCACAACTAGAGTATTGTGTGCAGTTCTGGTCACCACATTACAGGAAGGATGTGATTGCACTGAGAGGATGCAGAGGAGATTCACCAGGATGCTGCCTGGACCAGAGGCTCTGAGCTTTGAGGAGAGATTGGATAGTCTGAGGCTGTTTCCCTTGGAGCAGTGAAGGTAGAGAGGGGACCTGATCGAGGTGGATAAGATCAGGAGGGGCACTGATAGTAAGCATAGGAAAACACATTTCCCATAAGTAGAGGAATCAATAACCAGAGGGGCAGAGATTTAAGGTAAAAGGTAGCAGGTTAAGAAGGGAATTGAGAAGAAACTTTTCCACCCAGAGGGTGATGTGAGTCTGTAACTCACTGCCTGAGAGGGAACCGTGAGCACATTTAAGAGGCATTTAGATATTCACTGTCACTGCTGTGGCCTCCAGGGCTGTGGGCCAAGTGCTGGAAAATGGGAATAGTGTATCAGGTCTTTGTTGATTGGCACGGGCATGATGGGTCAAATAGCCTCCTTCTGTGTTGTAAATATCTACAAAAATCTATTAAATCTCTACAGCAAATTCCTTTAAGGATACAGGCCATAAAGTGATGGTCAGACTTTAACTCCATTAGTTCTCCTAGTACGTTTTCTTTAAAGAACAAAAGGATAAAGAAGATTATAGCTGTGAATGGGAAGGCACTGGGAAATACTGAGGATCAGAGGGAGCTTGGAGTGCCTTCCACAGATCCCACAGGTAGTAGGACTGTGAAATATGGTGGTTAAGAAGACATATGGGATACTTGCCTATTAATTAAGGCCGAGAGAAAGGAACAGGCCCTTCACCTACACCGACCGTGCTGCCCAACTGAACCAAAAGCCTTTACTCTTCCAGGGACCATATCCTTCTATTCCCATCCTCTCCATACATTTGTTCAGATGTCCTTTAAAACTCACTATCGTATCTGCTGCCACTATCTCCCCGACAACAAGTTCCAGGCACCCACCACCTTCAGTGTGAAAACCTTGCCTCATACATCTCCTTTAAACTTCACCCCTTGCAACTTAAACTTATCCCCCCTAGTAATTGACTCTTTCACCCTGAGAAAAGGTTTCTACTATTAATTGTGCTCACGCCCCTCATAATCTTGTAGACTGTGTTGTGCCAGTGAGAACAAACCAAGTTTTTCCAACCTTTCCTCACAGCTAACGCCCTCCATTACCAGGGCAACATCCTGGTAAATCTTTTCTGTACTCTCTCCAAAGCCTCCACATCCTTCTGCTAGTGTGGCGACCAGAATTGAACACTATATTCCAAGCGCAGCCTAACTAAGGTTCTATAAAGCTGCAACATGTCTTGCCAATGTTTAAACTCAATACCCCAGCTGATGAAGGCAAGCATGTTGTATATTTTCTTGATGACCTTCTCCATCTGCGTTGCCACTTTCTATGTACCTGTACACCCAGATCCCTCTGCCTATCAATACTCTTAAGGGTTCTGCTATTTACTGTATATTTCCTATTTGCATTAGGCCTTTCAAAATGCATTATCTCACATTTGTCCAGATTAAACTCCATCTACCATCTCTCCATCTAAGTCTCCAACTGATCTATATCCTGTTGTATCCTCTGATTGTCCTTATCACTATCTGTAAATCCACCAACCTTTTTGTCATTCGCAGACTTACTAATCAAGCCAGTTATATTTTCCTCCAAATCAGTTATATATATATTACAAGTAGCAACAATCCCAGCACTGATCCCTGAGGAACGGCACTTGTCACAGCCCTCCATTCAAAAACTAATGATCAAAATTGTTTTAAAGTTCCTTTTCTTTCATCCCCTGCTTTCTATTATTCTGGGGATGCTTTTTGTGTTTTTAACTGTGAAGACAGAAACAAAATACTGATTCATTTCTTTGCTTCACATTTTTAATTCCTCAGTCTTGTCCTTTATGAGACTAACATCCTCCTTAGCTATTCTTTCATTTTTTCTTAACTTATTTTCTCTCATTCTTCAATTTCCTCTTTTTTTGACATCCTCTGCTGGTTTCAAAAATGTTCTCAATTGTCCAGCCTACCACTAATCTTTGCAGTATTGTGCATCTTTTCTTTCAATTTGATTCCATTCTTGACTTCCACAGAGGAGGTGATGGTCTCGTGGTATTATCGTTGGGCTATGAAGCCAGAAATTCAAATAATGTTCGGGGGCCCCAGGTTCGAATCCCACCATGGCAGATGGTGGAATTTGACTTCAATAACAATAAAGTATCTAGAATTAGGAATCTACTGATGACCATTGCCAACTGTTGAGGAAAAACTATCTGGTTCACTAATGTCCTTTAGGGAAGGAAATCTGCTGTCCTTACCTGGTCTGGTCTACAAGTGACTCCAGAGCCATAGAAATGTGGTTAACTTTTAACTCTTAGGCAACTAGGGATAGGCAATAAATACTGGTCAGCCAGTGATGCCCATGTCCCATGAATGAATGAAAAAAGTACAAATGGGACATTATTCTCAGGGAGTCTTTCTTTTTTAATGTATGCCTTTGCTGAGAGTTGTGAAATATCTCCTTAAATGTTACTATTGCTTCTCTACCATCTGATCTTTTAACCTATTTTCTCAATCCACTTTCACCAACTCTGTTTACACATCGGTGACAAGTGGTGTACCTCAGGGGTCTGTTTTGGGGCCCCTGCTGTTTGTAATTTTTATAAATGATCTGGATGAGGGTATTGAGGGATGGATTAGTAAATTTGCAGATGACACTGAAGTCGGTGGAGTGGTAGATAGTGAAGAGGGGTGTTATAGTTTGCAGAGAGACTTGGACAAGTTGCAGAGCTGGGCCGAGATGTGGCAAATGGAGTTTAATGTGGAAAAGTGTGAGGTAATGCACTATGGCAGAAATAATAAATGTGTAGAGTATAGGGCAAATGGTAGGATTCTTAGTAGTCTCGATGAACAGAGGGATCTTGGTGTGTATGTGCATAGATCCCTGAAAGTAGGCAGTCAGATCGAGAAGGTTGTTAGGAAGGCATATGGAGTCTTGGCTTTTATTGGTAGAGGGATTGAATTTCGGAGCCGCAACGTCATGTTGCAACTGTACAAAAACTCTAGTGCGGCCGCACTTGGAGTATTGTGTGCAGTTCTGGTCCCCACATTATAAGAAAGATGTGGAGGCATTGGAGAGGGTACAGAGGAGGTTTACCCGGATGTTGCCTGGTATGGAGGGCAGGTCTTATGAGGAGAGGCTGAGGGATTTGAGGTTGTATTCGTTAGAAAGGAGGCGGCTAAGAGGGGACCTAATCGAAACATATAAGATGATTAGAGGTTTAGATAGGGTGGATCGTGATAGCCTTTTTCCTAGGATGGAAAAAGCTAGCACAAGGGGACACAGCTTTAAATTAAGGGGTGATAGTTATAGGACGGATATCAGAGGCAGGTTCTTTAACCAAAGGGTGGTTCGGGAGTGGAATGCCCTGCCTGCAGCAGTTGTAGATGCGCCAAGTTTGGTGGAGTTTAAGAGGTTAGTTGATAAGTATATGGAAGAGAAGGGAATGGTTTAGTTTGGAGGGGCATTGCTTTTTATATTGGTCGGTGCAACATCGAAGGCCGAAGGGCCTGTTCTGTGCTGTAATGTTCTATGTTCTATCTTTGTAATCACCTTTATTTAAGGATAGGCAACACTACTCCTCTATGATCATCCTCAATACCAGCTCCTTACACACCAGTGATTGCGGCCAAATTCCCCCTCAATTCACTTTTCAATTCAATGCTGATGACATCACTGTAATGTGTCGGATCTCAAACAATAATGAGACAGAGTACGGGAATGAGATCGAGAATCTGGTGAACTGGTGCAGCAACAATAATCTCTCCCTCAATGTCAACAAAATGAAGGAAATTGTCATTGATTTAGGAAATATAAAGGAGAACATACCCCTGTCTAAATCAATGAGGATGAAGTAGAACTTAAGGTTTTTAGGTGCCCAGATCACCAACAACCTGCCCTGGTCCCCCCATGCAGACACTATAATTTAAAAATACTTAAGGTTTTTAGGTGCCCAGATCACCAACACCTCTACTTTCTCAGAAGACTAAGGAAATTTGGCATGTCAGCTACGACTCTCACCACTTTTACAGATGCACCATAGAAAGCATTCTTTCTGGTTGTTTCACAGCTTGGTCTGGGCTCCTGCTCTGCCCAAGACCACAAGGGACTACAAAGGTTGTGAATGTAACCCAATCCATACTCAAACCAGCCTCCCATCCATTGACTCTGTCTACACTTTCCACTGCATCAGAAAGCAGCCAGCTAATCAAGGACCTCACACAACCCAGATATTCTCTCTTTCACCTTCTTCCTTTGGAAAAAATATACAAAAGTTTGAGGTCATGTATCAACCAACTCAAGAATAGCTTCTTCCCTGCTACTGTTACACTTTTGAATGGACTTACTTTGCATTAAGTTGATCTTTCTCTACACCCTTGCTATGACTGTAGCACTACATTTTGCACTGTCTCATTTCCTTCTCTATGAACAGTATATTTTGTCTGTAAAGCATACAAGAAACAATACTTTTTACTGTATGCTAATACATATAACAATAATAAATCAAATCAAACCAATTATTTAAGATTAAGACACTAATTTCTGATTGAAAATTTTCATCCTTAAATTGCAAGTGAATTTGTGATTATGTTATGATCACTCTTACCAAGAGAATCCTTTACAACAACATCATTAATTTACACATTCTCGGCTTCAAAATAACCAGATCCCTGGCAGGTTCTAGAATACATCTTTCTGCAAAATTGCCCCAAATACACATTTTGAACTCATCTTCTCAGTTACATTTGCTAATTTGATTTGTTCAATCTATATCTCACATGATTATTACTTTCTTCTCTGCCCCTTTTTTTATCAATTCGTGGGACATGGGCATCGCTAGTTGGGCCAGCATTTGTTGCCAATCCCTAGTTGCCCTTGGCATTTCTTGATTTGTATTCTGCCCTATAGTGTAGCTACTTCAGGGGTTTACAAACCACTCCCTCCAATGACTTCTTTCATTTATTACTTATCTCCACCCAAACATAGAACATAGAACATTACAGCACAGAACAGGCCCTTCGGCCTTCGATGTTGCGCCGACCAATTATGAAAAAAGCAATGACCCTCCAAACTAAACCATTCCTTCTCTTCCATAAACTTATCAACTAACCTCTTAAACGCCACCAAACTTGGCGCATCTACAACTGCCGCAGGCAGGGCATTCCACTCCCTAACCATCCTCTGGGTAAAGAACCTACCTCTGATATCCGTCCTATAACTATCCCCCCTTAATTTAAAGCTGTGTCCCCTCGTGCTAGCTTTCTCCATCCTAGGAAAAAGGCTATCACTGTCCACCCTATCTAAACCTCTAATCATCTTATATGTTTCGATAAGGTCCCCTCTTAGCCGCCTCCTTTCTAACGAAAACAACCTCAAATCCCTCAGCCTCTCTTCATAAGACCTGCCCTCCATACCAGGCAACATCCTGGTAAACCTCCTCTGTACCCTCTCCAATGCCTCCACATCTTTCTTATAATGTGGGGACCAGAACTGCACACAATACTCCAAGTGCGGCCGCACTAGAGTTTTGTACAGTTGCAACATGACGTTGCGGCTCCGAAATTCAATCCCCCTACCAATAAAAGCTAAGACTCCATATGCCTTCTTAACAACCTTATCGACTTGACTGCCTACTTTCAGGGATCTATGCACAAATACACCAAGATCCCTCTGATCATCAACACTATTAAGAATCCTACCATGAGCCCTATACTCTACACATTTATTATTCCTGCCAAAGTGAATTACCTCACACTTTTCCACATTAAACTCCATTTGCCACCTCTCGGCCCAGCTCTGCAACTTGTCCAAGTCTCTCTGCAAACTATAACACCCCTCTTCACTATCTACCACTCCACCGACTTTAGTGTCATCTGCAAATTTACTAATCCATCCTTCAATACCCTCATCCAGATCATTTATAAAAATTACAAACAGCAGGGACCCCAAAACAGACCCCTGAGGTACACCACTTGTCACCGAACTCCACGATGAATATCTCCCATCAACCACCACCCTCTGTCTTCTATCTGCTAGCCAATTCCTAATCCAATTAGCTAAATCACCCTCTATCCCATACATCTGCATTTTCTGCAGAAGCCTTCCATGGGCACCTTATCGAATGCCTTACTAAAGTCCATATATACCACATCAACCGCCTTACCCCCATCCACCTCTTTGGTCAATTTTTCAAAAAACTCAATAAGGTTAGTAAGGCACGACCTACCCTTCACAAAACCATGCTGACTATCCCCAATCAATTCATTTCTCTCTAAATAACTATAAATCCTATCCCTAATAATTCTCTCCAATACTTTGCCCACAACAGAAGTAAGACTCACTGGCCTATAATTCCCTGGAAGGTCTCTCTTCCCCTTCTTGAACAATGGGACCACATTCGCTATCCTCCAGTCTTCCGGAACCATACCCGTAACCAACGACGACCTGAAGATCAGAGCCAGAGGCTCTGCAATCGCCTCTCTTGCCTCCCAGAGAATCCTAGGGTAATTCCCGTCCGGCCCAGGGGACTTATCTAACTTCAAACCCTCAAGAATATCTAGCACATCCTCCCTATCTACTTCAATACTTTCCAGTTTGCAACCCTGTACCTCAGTGTTCTCCACAACTACATTTACATCTCCCTGCGTGAATACCGAAGAGAAATATTTATTCAGTGCCTCTCCAATCTCTTCAGGCTCCACGCACAACTTCCCACTGCTGTCTATGACTGGCCCTAATCTTGTCCTAACCAATCTTCTATTCTTAACATATCTAAAGAAAGCTTTAGGATTCTCCTTAATCCTATCAGCCAAAGTCTTCTCGTGTCCCCTCTTAGCTCTCCTCAATTCACTCTTTAGCTCCCTCCTGGCTAATCTATAGCTATCCATTGCACTAACTGAGCCTTCAAGCCTCATCCTGACATAAGCCTCCTTTTTCCTTTTAACCAGCGAATCAACTTTTTTCGTACACCAAGGTTCCCTTACTCGACCATTTCCTCCTTGCCTGACAGGGACATACTTATCAAGGACTCGCAGCAGCTGCTCCTTGAATAAGCTCCACATTTCAGATGTTCCCAGTCCCTGTAGTTTCCTAGTCCAACCTATGCACCCTAATTCTCTCCTTATGGCCTCATAATTACCCTTCCCCCAGCTATAACTACTGCCCCCAGCTTCATGCCTATCCCTATCCATCACTAAGGTGAACGTAACCGAATTGTGGTCACTATCACCAAAATGTTCACCAACTTCCAAGCCTAACACCTGGTCTGGCTCATTGCCCAGCACCAAATCCAATGTAGCCTCACCTCTAGTTGGCCTATCTACATACTGAGTCAAAAAACCTTCCTGCACACTTTGTACAAAAACTGACCCCTCTAACGAGCTAGAGCTATAGCTATTCCAATCAATATTAGTAAAGTTAAAGTCCCCCATAACAATTACCCTATTACTTTCACTCCTGTCCAGGATCGACTTTGCAATCCTTTCCTCTACCTCTCTAGAACTTTTAGGAGGTCTATAAAAGACTCCCAACAGGGTGACCTCTCCTCTCCTGTTTCTAATCTCAGCCCATACTACCTCAACAGACAAGTCCTCATCAAACTTCTTTTCTGTCACTGTGATACAGTCTTTGACTAATAATGCCACTCCTCCCCCCCTTCTACCTCCTTCTCTACTCCGACTAAAGCATTTGAACCCCGGAACCTGCAACATCCATTCCTGTCCCTGCTCTACCCAAGTCTCTGAAATGGCCACAACATCGAAGTTCCAGGTACTGGTCCAAGCTGCAAGTTCCTCCACCTTATTGCGAATACTTCTTGCATTAAAGTATACGCATTTCAAACCATGCCCTACTCCACCCGTACGCTGCTGTGTTTTGCAGTTCTCCTCTATGACCCCCCTATTCTCATCCCTCTTAGCACCCCAACTACTCAGGATCCCACCCCCCCTCTGAATCAGTTTAAAGCCCCCTGCATAGCCTTTGCAAATTTTCCCCCCAAGATATTGGTTCCCCTCTGGTTCAGGTGTAGACCATCTCTCTTGTAGAGGTCCCACCTACCCCAGAATGAGTCCCAATTGTTCAGGAACCTGAACCCTTCCCTCCTGCACCATCCCCGCAGCCACGAGTTCAAACATTCCCTCTCTCTGTTCTTCTCTAAACTATCCCGGGCACAGGCAAGAGTCCAGAGATAACCACTCTGTCTGTTTTGGCCCTAAGCTTCCACCCCAACTCCAAACAGATTCCAAATTTTGATTCTCTGAACCAAGATCATTTCTCACTACTGTGCCGCCCTCATTGTTGATCCACTTCAACTTCATTGCTTTCTTTTCCAATGAGGCGAAATATCACTCAACTCCAGCCACTCTAACTTAGGCACTAAAAAAAAGATTTTCGTAAAATCCAAATTTTTAGTGGAATCAAACTCATCCTGTGAACCACTATCTCTCCGTTTCTTTTTTAATCAAAGCTTTACTTCAGCCAGCTGATTCTGTCGTAATTCTTTCTGACTTTGAAGATCTCTATTTCTATCTCTATCTTGTAAGTGGCATGGTGGTACGGGCAGCACTGCTGCCTCACAGTGCCACAGGGACCCTGGATTTAATTCCCGGCTTGGATACTGCCTGTGCAGAATCCACACGTTTTCCCTGTGCCTGCTTGTGTTTTCCTCCGGATGCTGCAGTTTATTCCTACAGTCTGAAAAGCGTACTGGTTAGGTTCATTGGCCATGCTAAATTCTCCCTTAGTGTATCCAAACAGATGCCGGAGTGTGGCGACTAGGGGACAGAGTGGTGAAGAAGGCATTCAGCATGCTTGGTTTCATTGGTCAGAACATTGAATACAGAAGTTGGGATGTCTTGTTGAAGTTGTACAAGACATTGGTAAGGCCACACTTGGAATACTGTGCACAGTTCTGGTCACCCTATTATAGAAAGGATATTATTAAACTAGAAAGAGTGCAGAAGAGATTTACTAGGATACTACCAGGATTTGTTGGTTTGAGTTATAAGGAGAGGCTGGATAGACTGGGACTTTTTTCCTTGGGCTGTAGGAGGCTGAGGGGTGATCTTATAGAGGTCTATAAAATAATGAGGGGGACAGATCAGCGAGAGAGTCAATATCTTTTCCCAAAGGTCGGGGAGTCTTAAAACTAGAGGGCATAGGTTTAAAGTGAGAGAGGAGAGATATAAAAGGGTCCAGAGGGGCAATTTTTTTTACACAAAGTGTCTGGAATCACCTGCCAGAGATACTAGTAGAGGCAGGTACAACTTTGTCTTTTTAAAGGCATTTAGACAGTTACATGAATATGATGGATATAGAGGGATATGGGCCAAATACAGGGAATTGGGACGAGCTTAAGGGTTTAAAAAAAAGGCCAGCACGGACAAGTTGGGCCAAAGGGCCTGTTTCCATGCTGTTAACCTCTATGAATCTATTTCATATAATCTACGGTTACATCTTCTCCTCTCAGAAAAACCATAGCAACTGTCAAAGCCATTTGTGATTTCCAACCAGTAAAAGAAACTTCATGGCAAATCCAGTTCCTATGGCCAAGTGTTCACTTGTTTAAAGATTCACAAACTGCTCCAATGTTCAAGGATTTCTGATCCCATGAGAGACAATTTTTAAAAACTCATTCACAAGATGTAGCCATTGCTCGTGAAACAAACATTTGTTGCCCATCCCTAATTGCTCTTGAGAAGATGCCTTCTACAGTCCATGTGGTGTGGGCCCATCCATAGTGCTATTAGAATACAATTCCCAGGATTTTGGTGGGGAACTTGCAGATGGTGGGTTCCCATGCTTTTGTCACACTTGCCTTTCCAGCTGTTAGAGTTGCTGTTGAAGGAACCTTGGTGAGTTGCTGCAGTGTATCTTGTTAGACTGTACGCACCGCTGTCACTGTGGTAGAGGGAGTGAGTATTGAATGTTTGTGGATTGAGTGCTAATCAAACGGAGCTGCTTTGTCCTGGATGGTGTCAAGCTTCTTGAGTGTTGTTGGAGCTGCTCCCATCCAGACAAGTAGGAAGTATTCTATCACCCTCCTGATTTGTGCCTTGTAGATGGTGGATAGATTTTGGGGAGTCAAGAGGTCAAGGATTCCCAGCCTCTGACCTGGTCTTGCAGTCACTGTATTTATTTGGTTAGTCCAGTTCAGTTTCTGGTCAGTGGTAACCCCAAGGATGTTAATAGTGGAGGATTCAGTGATGGTAACGCCTTTCAATGCAAGGAGTCCCACAACACCAGTTTGTGAGACCTCTTATTGTGTTTACGGCAGTCCAACACCAGCATCACTACATGATGTCGATGGTCAGGTGTCATATTGTGAACAGCACTGGTTAGCACTGCTGCTTCACATTGCCAGGACTTGGTTCGATTCACGGCTTAGGTTACTGCGTGTGTGGAGCCTGCATGTTCTCCCTTTATCTGCATGTTTCCTCCGGATGCTCCAGTTTCCTCCCACATTTAGACAGTTACATGGGTATGATGGGTATAGAGGGATATGGGCCAAATAGGGGCAATTGGGACGAGCTTAAGGGTTTAAAAAAAAGGCCAGCATGGACAAGTTTGGGCCAAAGGGCCTGTTTCCATGCTGTTAACCTCTTTGCTGATTAGTTGCATTGACCCAAAGAGGTGCTGGACTGTGCCGACTAGAGGAATTTCACAGTAACTTCATTGCAGTGTTAATGTAAGGCTTACTTGTGACTAATAAACTTTATTCTTTTCTCGTTGGAGATGGTCATTGACCACTTACAGCTTACCAGCCCAATCCAATTTCCTTGTCTTGTGTTTTTTTTAATTGTAGGTGAAGGTGTGGTTCCAAAACAGGAGAACGAAATATAAGCGTCAGAAATTGGAGGAAGAAGGACCCGAGTCCCAGCAGAAGAAGAAAGGCTCGCATCACGTCAACCGCTGGAGGTTGGCAACAAAACAGTCCAGTCCCGAGGACATTGACGTCACCTCGGAGGATTAGCGAGGGAGAAAAGGGGGAGGTCCAGGAGGAAGGGAAGGGAGGGAGAGACAATGAAAGGGACTGCAGGAAAGCACAGACATTTCCACCCAGTGCGAGGAGGATGGGGAAAACGTCAGGTCAGTTTGGAGAATGACAACACGTGACAATCATTGAAGACCTTGGACAAGACTTTTGTGGAGATTGAATCTGAAAAAGAAATGCACTTCAGGATGTAGTTGGAAGATAGCAGCACTTCTCCTGTGACAATTAACCATCCGCTGTGTGTGTGTAAATATATAAATATATATTATATTAAAAATTATCTGAAAGAATAAACTTTTTTTTATTTATTGGACGTTCCTTTTTATAATGGTGACTTCAGCTTGTGGGGAATGGAAAGAGGCTGTGGAGATTTGAAGCCTTTGTCCCCTCAGGAGCTGAATATTTTGGGATACGGATGTTCAGATGGATTGATTTACTCCAGAAGGTGTTGGGATGTTGCCATTGTTTTCCGGGAGTGAGCTTTATTATTTCCTATTGCTCTTACTCTACAAGAAATGTTTGGCACAGTTTCCACTAATGGCCTGATTAAAAATACATTTTGCAACATTATTGATGCATCCTTCATGTGTCACCTTTAAATATGTTGTGGATGTTAAAGATCAATGTACAGGAAGCTGTCAGTAGTTTCTTGAGTAACCACAGCTCTTTATAATGATCCCTGCTCTCCTAAACGGTTGACGCTCACTGAGAGTCAGTTCCACTGGCCAACCACATTTCCAAAGTTCATCTATATTGTCATTCTCCCTGTTTGAGCTTTGCCAGTGAGAATCAGCTTGGACAACCTTCAGCTCACTCACACTGTCACACAGAAACATCGCACACACACACACACACACACACACACACACACACACATATACAGACAAACTCACACACTGTCACACAGACCACCATGCATGCTTATACACACACACACACACACATACAGACAAACTCACACACTGTCACACAGACACCATGCATGCATATACACACACACACACACAACACACACACCACACACACACACCACCACACACACACACACCACACACACAAACTCACACACTGTCACACAGACACCATGCATGCATACACACACACACACACACACAGACAAAAAACGTGCGCACATATATACACACACACACACCACACACACACACACACAGGCATCACAAACGCACACAGACACCTGCAACACTGACACAGAAACAGACATACACACACACAAATAAATTCACACACTACACTCACACTCACACGCGCAGGCACACAGACACACACACACACATAGATATACACACACACACACACACACACACACACACACCACATAGATATCACACACACACACACACACACACACACGACATCACACACAAACATGTGCACACAGACACAGGCACACACATAGACAGATACACACAAACAAATTCACACACTAGACACACACACACACACACACACAGCCTTCTTTGGAAAACATGAAGGACTAACACACCTTGGCAAGTCTGCTCAAGCAGTGGGTCTTTCACTCTGAACATGGGTAATCTCTGATCCCTCAACGAACAGACTGTAAATATCTGTGATGTTGTTTAATGTGTGCTTCAGAAAGCTCAATCTCATTATTTTGCTCCCCCTGCATTCTCTGCCTGAGTATATGAATAAAGACTTGTGATTTTTTCCTACCGTGGTGTTTGTGATGTATTGCTGCTGTTAAGAACTTTGTGGCACAGTGGTCCCTCATAGTGCTAGGGATCCGGGTTCAATTCCAATCTTGGGTCCCTGTCTAAGTGGAGTCTGCACATTCTGCTCATATCCATGTGGATATCCTCTGGCTTCCTCCCACAGTCTGAAAATGTGCAGGTTAGGTTGATTGGCTATAAATTGCCTCTTAGTGTCAGGGGGAATACAGGTTAAATACATGGGGTTACAGGAATAGGACCTGGGTGGGATTGTTGTCAGTGTAGTTTTGATGGGCCAAATGGCCTCCTTCTGAACTGTAGATTCTATGCCTGCTTCTGTCTGCACGGAATTCGGGTCTAACAAAGACAATAACTCACATTTATAGAGTCACAGAGGTTTACAGCATGGAAACAGGCCCTTCGGCCCAACTTGTTCGTGCTGCCCAGTTTTACCACTAAGCTAGTCTCAATTGCCCGCATTTGGCTCATATCCCTTTATACCATCTTATCCATGTAACTGTCAAAATGCTTTTCAAAAGACAAAACTGTACCCGCCTCTACTACTACCTCTGGCAGCTTATTCCAGACACTCACCACCCTCTGTGTGAAAAAATTACTCCTCTGGACATTTTTGTATCTTTCCCCTCTCACTTTAAACCTATGTCCTCTAGTTTAGACTGCCCTACCTTTGGGAAAAGATATTGACGATCTAGCTGACCTGCGCCCCTCATTATTTTACAGACCTCTGTAAGATCACCCTTCAGCCTTCTACACTCCAGAGAATAAAGTCCTAGTCCATCCAGCTTCTCCTTATAACTCAAAATATCAAATCCCGGAAACATCTTAGTAAATCTTTTCTGCACACTTCGTAGTTCGATAATATTACACTACATTGTGCCTTTCACGTGGAAAATCCTCCCAAATAGCCTTGCCGTGGTGTGACCAGGAGAAGAGCTTGGCCAAAGAGGGTAAGTTTTAAGGAGTATCTTGTAGGAGGGCAGAACAGTTTAGGAAAATATTTCTAGGGATTATGATCCCATAGCTGAAGACACAGCCCATCAAAAATAGTGGAGGATATACAAGAGGAGCACAGGAATCTTGGAGAGTTGGAAGGCTGGAGGAGGTTATAAAGATAAGGAGAGACTTCCTTCACTTCCAGTTTTGAAGTCAGTACTGAGGATGCTGTTGATTACAAAAGTGAACACACAAAGGACAGCATAAACATCCAGAGAGTCCTCCATAATCCTCACTCAACCACATCCCTCAATCTTCCCACCCTGCCAATGATACAGCGGAGAACACCAGACTACTACTCGTGGCAGCATGGTGACACAGTGGTTGGCATTGCTGCCTCAAGTGCCAAAGACACGGGTTCAATTCCAGCCTCGGATTGCTGTCTGTGTAGAGTTTGCATGTTCTCCCCATGTCTGTGCGGGTTTCCTGTGGGTGCTCCAGTTTCCACCCACAGCCCAAAGATGCATGGGTTAGGTTGATTGATCATGTTAAATTGCCCGTAGCGTAAGGGGGATTAGTAGGGTAAATATGTGGGATTATGGGGATAGGGCTTGGGTGGATTACAAACAAAGAACAAAGAACAAAGAACAACACAGCACGGGAAACAGGCCCTTCGGCCCAACGAGCCCGCGCCGCCAACCTAACGTCTTAATGACACATAGAGACCAATATAGGGACAATTTGTTACCCAATCAGCCTAAGAGCACATTTTTGGGATGTGGGAGGAAACCGGAGCACCCGGAGAAAACTCACGCAACCATGGGGAGAACGCGCAAACTCCCGCAGACACAGGCCCAAATCCATGTGTCTGCACAGCAACAGCGATAGTCTCTGAGCTGTCATGTTGCCCATCTGATGGTCCAGTTTAAGCATACACTAATGAAATGAAGCACTAGGCCACTCCTGAAGTAACATCCAGGAGCAGCCCTCGCACGACCTGTCGAATGCATGCACCTTGTTGGTCAACAAGGTGGACCGAACAGCCTGTGGAAACAATTAAAGTGTTTAAACAGTCCTCCTATATCCCTCTATCTGCAGACCGCTCATGTGGCTGTCCAAGAGACCCTTAAACAACCCTAGCGTGCCTGCTCCCACCACCTTCCTCGGTAGTGCATTCCACACCCCCACTACCCTTTGTGTGAAAAAATGCCCTCTAATATTAGTCTTATACATAGCCCCCTTCACTCTAAGGCTGTGACCCCTCGTTCTATCCGAATCTAATGGTGGAAAAAGTTTACCACCATTTACTCTATCTATACCCCTCATAATCTTATATACCTCTAATAGATCCCCTCTCAGCCGACGTCTTTCAAGGGAAAACAACCCCAGTGCGTTCAACCTTTCCTTGTAAGACAGCCTTTCCATACCAGGCAGCATCCTGGTAAATCTCCTCTGCACTCTCTCCAGGGCCTCCACATCCTTCCGGTAGTACGGCGACCAGAACTGGACGCAGTACTCCAAGTGAGGCCTAACCAATGTTCTATACACTTGCAACATCAAACTCCTACTCTTGTATTCTATACCCCTTCCTATGAAGGCTGACATACCATACGCTTTCTTTATCACTTTTTCCACATGTACTGACACCATCAGAGACGTGTGAACTTGCACCCGCAGGTCTCTCTGCGTCTCTATACTCCGGATAGTTTTTACTTTTTATCCTATAACTCCCCTCTACATTATTCCGGCCAAAATGCATCACCTTGCATTTATCTGGATTAAATTCCATTTGCCATCTATCTGCCCAATCTACCAGCCTATCTATGTCCTGTTGTATTGCTTGGCACTGCTCCTCAGTCCCCGCCAATCCAAGCATCTTAGTGTCGTCAGCAAATTTGCTGATCACACCACCTACCCCCTCTTCCAAGTCATTTATATAAATCACAAATAGAAGAGTTCCTAGTACTGAGCCCTGTGGCACACCACTAGTGACTGACCTCCAGTTGGAAAAAGAGCCTTCCACTACTACCCGCTGTCTCCTCCTCCCAAGCCAGTTCTCAACCCATCTACATACCTGGCCTGTATCCCATGCGCCTTCACCTTTTTTATCAGCCTACCATGGGGAACCTTGTCAAATGCCTTACTGAAATCCATGTAGACGACATCAACGGCTTGTCCTTCATCAACCGTTTTTGTCACCCCTTCAAAAAATTCCACTAGGTTCGTAAGGCACGACCTCCCCTTAACGAAGCCATGCTGCGTATCCCTGATCAGATTGCAGCGCTCCAGATGCTCATACATCCTGTCCCTGAGAATCCTCTCCATTAGCTTACCTATAACTGAAGTCAAGCTCACCGGCCTATAGTTCCCTGGGTTATCCCTCTGACCCTTTTTAAACAACGGTACTACATTTGCAATCCTCCAGTCCTCTGGAACCTCACCTGTGTCCAAAGAAGAGACAAAGATTTGCGTCAGAGGCCCAGCAATGTCATCTCTCACCTCCCTTAGCAGCCTGGGATAAATACCATCAGGCCCTGGAGATTTATAAGTCTTTATGCTAAAAGCCCCAACACTTCGTCCCTCATAATGATTATTTCCTTTAACAGGTCCTCAAAATCCTCAAAGCCGGCATCAGACATCAGGCCCCTCTCCCACGTGAATACTGATGCAAAGTATTCATTCAGGATCTCCCCCATCCCCTCAGGCTCTAAGCATAGATCCCCTCCTCTGTATCTGAGAGGTCCAATCTTCCCTCTAACCATCCTTTTGCTCCTTACCAAGGAGTAAAATGCCTTAGGATTTTCCTTAATCCTACCTGCCAAAGCCATTTCGTGGCCCCTTTTTGCCTTTCTGACACCCCTTTTAAGATCCCGTCTACACTCTCTATATTTTTCCAGCGCTGCCTCTGTCCCCAATTGCCCGGATCTTACGTACGCCTCCCGCTTCTTCCTGACCAAATTGTGGATTGTGGTTGGTGCGGGCTCAATGGGTCAAAAGGCCTCCTTCTGATAGTATGATAGTATGATATGTCCCTCTGGTGATGAAGCTTGAAGGCTTTGACAGACAGAGTCCTTTTCCAATGGCATTGGGGAAGAGGTGGGATCACAAAACCTCCAAGTTGGAATAGACAATAACTGACTGAACTCTCCTGTCCATGCTTGCGAGGCACTAGCTGTTATTACAGGCAGTTGGGGGATTATTTTGAACAGCACTGATTTCTCCTCATTACCCAGCTATAAACCCAAGGAGAGTTTGAGATTGGGCTTGGGAGTGAATCCTTCATCCCCTGCTCAGCACACTGGCTATACATCGAAAGCATGCATAGGACGCTGAAAGCCTGCAAAGGGATGTAGATATCTGAGTGGGCTGGCAGATATAGTTGTAAAATGCTGGTAACTGTGAGGTCATCTATTTTGGTAGGAATAACAACAAAATGGACTATTATTTAAATGGTAAAAAATTGCAGCATGCTGCTCTGCAGTGGGACCTGGGTATCCTTGTGCAGGAATCTCAAGGAGTTGGTTTGCAGGTGCAGCAGGTAATTGAGAAGGCAAATGGAATTTTGTCCTTCATTGCTACAGGAATGAAGTTTAAAAACAGTGAGGTTGTGTTGCAGCTGTATAAGGTGCTGGTGAGGACACACCTGGAGTTACTGTGCACAGTTTTGGTCTCCTTACTTGACAAAGGTTATACCAGCACTGTAAGGGATACCAAAGAGATTCATTAGATTGATGCCAGAGTTGAGAGAATCGGCTTATGAGGAGAGACTGAGTAGACTGGGGCCATTCTCATTGGAATTCAGAAGAATGAGGGGAGATCTTATAGAAACATATAAAGTTATGAAGAAATTAAATAACATAGAAGCAGGGAAGTTGTTTCCACTGGCAGGTGGCATAGCCTCAAACTAAGGGGAAGCAGATTCAGGACTGAGTTGAGGAGGAACTTGATAGTATGATATGTCCCTCTGGTGATGTGAAACCCTTGGAATAGACAATAACTGACTGAACTCTCCTGTCCATGCTTGCGACGCACTAGCTGTTATTACAGGCATTTGGGGAATTACAACCTTCACTCAAAGGGTTGTGAAGCAGTTGAATTTAGTCTATTCATTATGTCACAGTTAGGTTTACATTAACACTGCAATGAAATTACTGTGAAAATCCCATAGTCGCCACACTCCAGCGCCTGTTCAGATATGAGGGAGAATTTAACATGGCCAATGCACCTAACCGGCACAACCTTTTGAACTGTGGGAGGAAACTGGAGCACCCAGAGGAAACCCATGCAGACATGGGGAAAATACGCAAATTCTGCACAGACAGTGACCCAAGCTGGGAATCGAACCCAGGTTTCTGGTGCTAGGAGACAGCAGTGCTAACCACTGGGTCACCATTTGTCGTTGGTCAACGAGACCAACTCATTGAATGCTTTTAAGACAAGGATAAATAGATTTTTGAACAGTAAAGAAATTAAGGATTATGGTGAGCGGGTGGGTGACTGGAGCTGAGTCCACAACAAGATCAGCCATGATCTTATTGAATGGTGAAGCAGACTCAAGGGGCCAGATGGCCAACTCCTGCTCCGAGTTCTTACGTTCTCATGTCTCACTGTCCCACACAAGCGGTTTCACATTCAGGAATGTGTCCAGGAGGTGATGTTCTCTACACAGGGTAATGTCCTGTCCCTCTGTGATCAGTCAAGTGTAACCGATGTTATTGACACTTACACAGAGGAGAGAGGGATAACTGTCTGTACGCAGTATCCATCAGTTAAAATGCTCACTAAACATTAACCCGATTTAAAAACAACTTACTCTTAATGAGGAAAGACAGTGAGACTAACAGACATTCCTTGGTAAGTATCAAAACACTATGTAACCTCGGTGACAGTGCACTATAGCATTGAGTCACTCACAACACTGAAAAAGGCCATTCAGCCCATTAAGTTCATGCCAGCCAACTGTCAAGCAAACAGGCGAATTGGGTAGAATTTGAGATTAATCCATGTTTTCTCAACCTGGCTATTTGTAGCAGATTAACGCCCGCATCACATAATCAGACATCACAGGAGGAGGCCATTCAGCCCATTGATTGCAATTCCCATTCCCAACACAGAATTGCTCATTCCTGCATGGGGCCGATCCATTCAGCTCCATAGTCCTGTCATTCTGTTTCTCTTCCACGACTTTTTATAAATCCAGTTTCTTTATTTATTAATTACAAGTAGGCAACATTAACAATGCAATGAAGTCACTGTGAAAATCCCACAGTTGCCACACTCCAGCACCTGTTCGGGTACACTGAGGGAGAATTTAGCATGGCCAATGCGCCTAACCAGCACATCTTTCGGACTGTGGGAGAAAACCAGAGCTTCCGGAGGGAACCCATGCAGACTTGGGCAGAATCATGCAAATTCCACACAGCCAGAGGCCTGAGCCGGGAATTGAACCCGGGTCCCCTGGCACTGTGAAACAGCAGTGCTAACCACTGCGCTGTCAAAATTTCCCCTTCCAAAAGTTATTCAGTCTTCTTCCATGGCCTGTTCAGGCAGTGCATTCCAGAACGCATTCCAGATCACTGGTTTTGTTTCAAATTATGCCGCAGCATCTTTTATGATTCCCTGAGCCTGGGTCTCACAGAGAGACAGTGCCTCTGACGGTACAACATCTCCCTTGCTATGGCACTGGAACATCAGTCCAGATGAGGGGCTCGAACACCCCCCCCCCCCCCCCTGCCAAAATGGGACTTGAGCTCACCACCCTCTGACCCACAGATGGGTGTCCCTCACACTGAACTAAAGTTGGCAGTGAACAGGTGAGGAGTCCTGCAGGTGGGCAGCCTCACTCAATCCTCCTCCGATGGCCCTTGGAGTCACTCCCTTCCAGGGGCAGCATGGTGGTACAGGGGTTGGCACTGCTGCCTCACAGCTCCAGGGACCAGGGTTCGATTCCCGGCTTGAACCACTGTCTGTGGAGTTTGCACATTCTCCCCGTGTCTACGTGGGTTTTCTGCAGGTGTTCCGGTTTCCTCCCACGGTCCAAAAAAACATGCTGGTTAGGGTGCATTGTCTGTACTAACTTCTCCCTCAGTGTACCCGAACAGGCGCTGAGGTGTGGCGACTCGGGGATTTTCACAGTAACTTAATTGCAGTGTTAATATAAGCTTACTTATGACTAATAAATCAAACTTTAAAACTAAAACTTACAGGGGAAATTGAGAAAATGATTAAGTGGGTTAATGTAAAGCATTATCAACACTTCAATCTGATATTCTGAGTTTTTTAAACTTGGATTTATTCCCAAAAATGGGCAACTTTCTGGTTATTGACATTTGTATCTTGTGGGGATTTTCATTTTTGCAATCTGAACAGTCCAATGGGGGATAGCAGAGAGCAGGGAAACTGGCCAATCTTTAATCGTCTTGCAGAGATTTAACCTTTCTCATTATGCGGGGAGAAGAGTATTTTAATACCCATTCATTACAAAATGTGCCCCAGACACTGTACTCAGAAAATCACCATTCTGCCCTCCCAGTCCTTTTGAGCAACTATTCCTGTCACTGGAGCATTGTGTTCGAGTTGTGAGTTTTGGTGCACACATCACCAGCCAGCCAGCACCATTAACAGCAACACTCATTTTCCCACTATCACCCAGCCACTGCATTGTTATCCCAGTACTCCCACTGCGCTGTGTGTGCATCAGGCATTGCAGTTCCAGTGAGGCCCTGAGTTCTTTCACGGATCATTTAATCACATTTAGATGAACATTCCTTCATTTACAACCCACCTGATTCTCTCCAAAGAACTTTATTCAGACTGGGACAGGGAGCAGGATAGGGGGTCAGAGTGAAAAGGATGCAGGATAGGGGGTAAGAGTGCAGAGAGAGCAGGACAGGGGGGTCAGAATGCAGAGAGCAGGATAGCGGTCAGAGTGGAGAGGGAACAGGATAGGGCGTCAGAGTGCAGAGAGCAGGATAGGGGGCAGAGGGGAGAGGGAGCAGGAACGGGGGTCAGAGTGCAGAGGGGCAGGATAAGGGTCAGAGTGCAGACAACAAGATAGGGGGTCAGAGTGCAGAGGGAGCAGGAGGGGTCAGAGTGCAGACAGCAGGATAGGGGGTCAGAGTGGAGAGGGAGCAGGACAGGGGGTCAGAGTGCAGACAGCAGGATAGGGAGTCAGAGTGCAGAGGGAGCAGGACAGGAGGTCAGAGTGGACAGGGGGCAGGATAGGGGGTCAGAGTGGACAGGGAGCAGGACAGGAGGTCAGAGTGCAGAGAGCAGGACACGGCTCAGAACCATAGAAATTCGCAGTTCAGAAACAGGCTCTTTGGTATTCTTCACCTTGCCTAAGAGGTTTCGAGGAGATTTGATTGAGGTATTCAAAATCCTGACGGCAGAATAATTGGGAAAACTATTCCAACTGCTGGAAAGATTGAGAAAAGATACAGGTTTAAGATAATTGTAAAAAAAAATGGCAAAATGAGCAGCAGGTGATTTGGGTCTGGAATGATCTGTCAGAGACTGTGGTGGAGGCAGGTTCAATAGAGACTTTCGAAAGGAAATTGGATTATTATCTGAACAATATGGTGACAGCAAGAAGACAAGGGAATGGCACCATGTTCCTACTGGTTCATTCAGAGAGGTGACACAGATATAATGGGCCAAGTGGCTTCCTTCTGTGCTGTAGCCATGGAGGTACAGTGGTTGGCATTGCTGCCTCACAGCGCCAGGGACCTGGGTTCAATTTCCGGCTTGGGTCTCTGTCTGTATGGAGTTTGCACATTCTCCCCGTGTCTGCGTGGGTTTCCTCCGGGTGCTCCGGTTTCCTCCCACGGCTGTGCTGTTTAGTTGTATTGGCCATGCTAAATTCTCCCTCAGTGTCTCCCGGAGTGTGGCATTAGGGATTTTCACAGTAACTACATTGCAATGTTAATTTACTTGTGACTAACAAATAAATGGATAACTTATTCAGAGATATATTAGCACGGACGACTTTTTCAGGGTGGACTGGGCAGGGTGTGCCTTTGTGAGCTGTGGTGCCTGGGTCGATCATCTTGCCTTACTCTTATTGAACTTTCCTGCAGAGATTTGACGCGGCTGGGTGGTTTGCTCAGAGATTTCACAGGGCAGTTGAGAGTCTGCAGCATTGCTGTGGGTCTGGAGTCACACATCAGCTAGCAAGCTGCCTCCTTAAAAGGACATCAGTTAACGCGACAGATTTTTATGACAATCCCAATAGCTTCATCACCAATACTGATGCAAGATTCTTTTCATTCGAGGTTTATTATGTAATTGAATTTAAATCCTATCAGCTCCCCTGTTGGGAGTTGAACTCATGTCTTCGGTGTTTCAGTCTAAGCCTCTCTAGTTCACTTTCATTACCTGTCTATCGCGGGGAAGAGAGTGTTCTAGGCATCTGAGCCACAGTCGATATGGACTTTGCTCTAATTACAGAATCATTTTTTGGGAATTAGCAATTTGTAAACCAATTCCTCCTCATTAACTCAAACATAAACCCCCGATTAATGAAGCCATTTGGATGACAGAGAGTGGTGGAGTGTGGAAAGGTTGTGTGAAGCGAAAGAGGCTGTAAACAGGAATATTCCCATCCTTTGCTGAGTGATCTTTGGCACATGAAGGGTGGGTGACACTTTCTTGTTTTGTAACTTGACCTCTCGAGTCATTCAATATGTAACTCAGGTGTGAAAGACCCAACACCCATTAACCCGCTCTACATACCAGCTCCAGCCACATAACATGCTGGATCGGGGCCAATCAACACCCGCCTTGCTCTTTAAAGAAATAGATGCCTCCTGTCATTATTAACCATGCTGGGAATGATTTTCCTTTGGGTGAAAAATGTTTCAAGATCAGGACTAATGTTCCAGAAAATGTGATTTCAAATCGTAATATGTCTCCTGGAGAATTTGAATTCAGTTTTAAAAAAATCTGAAAACATACCAGTGACAAGTGACCATCAAGCTGTAGAACTGCTGTAAACACTCGTAAGGGAAATGACTACATTCCTACATCAATCAACTTGACTCTCTGAAGAAAATTAGCAAGCTACTAAGTCATAGAAACACAGAAACTAGAAGGAGGAGGAGGCCATTCGGCCCTTTGAGTGCCTCCACATTCATTATGACCAAAGCTGATCATCAAATTCAATATCTTGACCCCCATCTTTCCCAATATCCCTTCATTCCTTCAGCTCCAAAGAGCAACGTCTAATTTCCTCTTGAAATCAGACAATGTTTTGGCCTCAACTACTCTCTGTGGTAGTGAATTCTAAATCACACATTCCACAGTCACACATACACACAAGTCATAGAACCATAGAATCATAGATTCCTACAATATAGAAAGAGGCCATTCAGCCCATTGAGATTGCACTGGCTACAATCCCCATAGCCCCAAGCATTTACCCCACTCGTCCCCCTGACACAAAGAGGCAAGTTAGCATGGTCAATCCACCTAATCCACACATCTTTGTCAAATTAAATCACAACTCAGGGGAACCCAAGGAAGGTTTCTTTAGGCAGCACCTTTCAAACCTACAACCACTACTATCAGAAGGACAAGAGCAGCAAACACCTAAGAATCACCACTTGGAAGTTCCCCTCCAAGACACTCACCATCCTGACTTGGACATATATTGTAGTTCCTTCACAATTGCTGGGTCAAAATCCTGACTATCAAATAAATTGGTTGGGCTTAAACCTAGTGTTGTCAGACTTCTTACTGTGTTTACCCCAGTCCAATGCCGGCATCTTCTAAAGATGTATAAGATAATGAAGGGGATGGATAGGGTAGAGGTTGAGAGACTCTTCCTGCTTAGCAAAGATAGCAGGACTAGAGGGCACAGACTCAAGATGGGGGGGGGGAGACACAGATCAGATCAGAGTTGCGGAGGGGTTTCTTCACGCAAAGGGTGGTGAATCTTTGGAATTCTCTGCCTGATGAGGTGGTGGAGGCTTCCTCACTGAATATGTTCAAGTCAAGTGTGGACAGGTTTTTGATTGACGAGGGAATTAAGGATTACGGGAAGAAAGCGGGAAAATGGTACTGAACCACTACAGATCAGCCATGATCTTATTGAATGGCAGGGCAGGTTCGAGGAGCTGGATGGCCTACTCCTGCTCCTATTTCTTACGTTCCTATGTTCTTACATCAAAATCCTGGACAAAGAGATAATATGCAAACTTCACAGAGTCATCCAAGACCGGAATCAAACCCGGGTACCTGGCGCTATGAGGTAGTATTGCTAATCACTGTGCTACCCTTGACTTCAGCAGTTCAAGAAGGCAGCTCACTACCACCTTCTTAAAGGCAATTAGGGATAGGCAATAAATGCTGGCCAAGCTAGGGGTGCCCATATGCCATGAATGAATAAAAACCTAGGGGTGGCAATAAATGTAACAAGTGTAATCTTTGACAGAGCTGAGCAGGTGGCAGAGGCAGAGATAAAACTCTCATTTATCAGCCAAAGTCAAAGGTGAATGTTCTGCCCCACTGCATCAATTAGTCTCCCAGGGAGATGTTTTACTGTTCTGATCTTCTGCCTTGTTCCCTAACCTCAACCTCACCTTTCAAAGGCTAATCTGTTAATTGTTGAACAATGTGCAGAAGACCAGCCAATGTAAACTTTGCACTTGAAGCTCTGAGTACAATCCTGCTCTGTCAATTTCTATAACACAGTAAGAAGTTTCACAACACCAGTCTCACCAGGTGAGACTTCTAATTGTGTTTATCCTATTCCAACGCTGGTATCTCCACATCAATTTCTATAACCGCAGGTTCCTGATATAAATCCTAATGTATTCAGTGCAATGAGGGCTGTTGTATTGGTCAGCCTGATGGTTAGTCTCAGAAACACACCCACTGTCACAGACACAGTCACATCCACAGACAAAATCATATCCATCTTCAGAAACATACACACCCACCAAGTCACAAATTCACCCACCGTCACAGACCCACCCACAGTTCCACACACTCAGATACAGACACACTCAGTAACTCACCGACTCACCCAGTCAGACACATCTAGTCAGACACAGATACACCCAGTCAGATACAGCCAGTCAGACACAGACACACACACAGTCAGATACAGCCAGTCAGACACAGACACACACACAGTCAGACACAGACATGCACAGTCAGATACACCCAGTCAGACACAGACACACACAGTCAGACACAGGTATACACACAGTCAGACATATCCAGTCAGAAACAGACACGCAGTCAGACACACCCAGTGAGACACAGACACACACAGTCAGACACACATAGTCAGACAGAGATACCCAGTGAGACACATACAGACTTAGTAACTCACCAACTCACCAGTCAGACACAGATGCACACAGTCAGATACACCCAGTCAGACACAGTCACCCAGTCAGACACAGTCACCCAGTCAGACACACACAGTCATAGACACAAACTATAATTTCTCAGAAGATGAAAGAAATTTGGCATGTCAGCTATGATTCTCACCAATTTTTACAGATGCGCCATAGAAAACATTCCTTCTGGTTTGTATCACAGCTCGGTATGGGCTCCTGCTCTGCCCAAGACTGCAAGGAACTACAAAAAGTTACAAATGAAGCCCAATCCATCACACAAACCAGCCTTCCATCCATTGACTCTGTCTACACTTCATGCTGCCTCGGCAAAGCAGCCAGTATAATTAAATCCCCACACATCCCGGACATTCTCTCTTCCATCTTCTTCCTTCAGGGAGAAGATACAAAAGTCCCAGATCACATACCAACCACATCAAGAATAGCTTCTTCCCTGCTGCTGCCAGACTTTTGAATGGACTTACCTTGCATTAAATTGATCTTTTTCTACACTCTAGCTATGACTATAACACTACATTCTGCACTATCTTGTTTCCTTCTCTATGAGTGATATGTTTTGTCTGTATAGCACGCAAGAAACAATACTTTTTATTGTCTGTTGCATGTATAACTACCCATCCTTCAGGAGAACAGTGACCATGACACCACTCAGCCCTGCCACAGCAACTCTGCATGTAAAATGTGCCGGATCATTGACACATCATCTCAAGTGAGAATACCATCCACCAGCTACGTGGTACATACTCCTGCGACTTGGCTAATGTTGTCTACCTGATACACTGCAGGAAAGGATGTCTTGAGGCATGGAATATTGGAGAGACCACGCAAATACTATGACAATGGATGAATGAACATCGCTCGACAATCACCAGGCAAAACAGTTTTCTTCCTGTTGGGGAACACTTCAGCGGTCACAGGCATTTGGCCTCTCGTCTTAGGGTAACGCATTCTCCAAGGTGGCCTTCACGACACACGACAGTGCAGTGTTACTGAGCAGAGACTGATAGCCAAGTTCCCCACACATGAGGACGACCTCAACCAGGATTTTGGGTCACGTCACACTATCTGTAACCCCCATGACTTGGCTGGATTTGCAAAATCTCACCAGCTTTCCTGTCTGGAAAAAACATTTTTTTAATCTGTGCTTAACCCTCTCTACACTCACACTGTCTGTACCTTTAAGACTTGATTAGCTGTAAAGACTCGCAATCCAATCATGATTCATGTAAATTGAGTTTGTATCTTTAAATGCCCTGTTTGTAATCAGAATCCCACCTACCTGACGATGGAACTAGTTCCGAAAACTAATGGTATTTGCTACAAATAAACCTATCGGATTTTAACCTGGTGTTGTGAGACTTCGTAAGAGGTCTGACAACACCAATTTTAAATCCAACCGATTTATTTGATAGTAAACCTGAGTTGTGAGACTTCTTACAAGGGAAGTCCCAGACAATTGGAGAATGGCCAATGTTGTTCCTTTGTTTAAGAAGGATAGCAAGAATAATCCAGGTAATTACAGGCCGATGAGCCTTACATCAGTGGTAGGGAACTTATTGGAGAGGATTCTTCAAGACAGGATTTATTCCCACTTGGAAATAAGCAGAAACATTAGTGAGATCCACCAGGTACATGGTACATACATTGTCTACCTGATACACTGCAGGAAGGATTATACATTGGGGAGACCATGCAGACCATGATTTTGTGAAGGAGAGGTCATCTCTCAGTAACTTGATTGAGTTTTTCAAAGAAGTGACAAAGATGATTGATGAGGGTAGGGCAGTGGATGTTGTCTACATGGACTTTAGTAAGGCCTTTGACAAGATCCCTAGTGGCAGACTGGTGCAGAAGGTGAAGTCGCATGGGATCAGAGATGAGCTGGGAAGGTGGATACAAAACTGGCTCAGTCAAAGAAGACAGAGGGTCGCAGTGGAAGGGCGTGTTTCTGAATGGAGGGCTGTGACAAGTTTCTCAGGGATCAGTACTGGGACTTTTGCTATTTGTAATATATATAAACAATTTGATGGAAAATGTAATTGGTTTGATTAGTAAGTTTGCGAATGACACAAAGGTCGGTCGATTTGTGGATAAGGACCGTGTGAGGATACAGCAAGATATAGATCGGTTGCAGACTTAGACAGAGAGATGGCAGATGGAGTTTAATCTGGACAATGTGAGGTAATGCATTCTGGAAGGTCAAATACACATAGGAAATACACAACAAATAGAGAACCCTTAAGCGTATTGATCGGCAAAGAGATCTGGGCATACAGGTCACTAAAAATGGCAATGCAAGTGGGGAAGGTGGTCAAGAAGGCATATGGCATGCTGGGACATTGAGTATAAAAATTGGCAAGTTATGTTGTAGCTTTATAGAACCTTAGTTAGGCTGCATTTGGAATATAGTGTTCAATTTAGAGATTGCCACACTATGAAGGATATGGAGGCTTTGGATAGGATACAGGAAAGATTTACCATGATGTTGCCTGGTATGGAGTACATTAGCTATAAGGAGAGGTTGGAGAAACATGGTTTATTCCCACTGGAATGACTGAGGTTGAGGAGAAACTTGACAGTAGTCTGCAAAATTATGAGAGGCATGGACAGAGAGGATAGTCAGCAGCCTTTTCACAGGGTGGAAGAGTCAATTACTAGGGGGCATGGGTTTAACGTGCGAGGAGTAGGGTTTAAAGGAGATGTACGGGGCAGATTTTTTACACAGAGGGTGGTGGGTGCCTGGAACTCATTGCCAGGGGAGGTAGTGAAAGTGGATACGGTAGTGACTTTTAAGAGGCAGCTCGACAATACATGAATAGGATGGGAATAGAAGAATAGGGACGCTGGAACAGTAGGGTCTTTTTTTCAGTCAGGCAGCATGGCCGGAGCAGGCTTAGAGGGCCAAAGGCCCTGTTCCTGTGCTGTAATTTCCTTTGTTCAAAAAAAATCAGGGAAGTAATGGATTTAATGGGTAGTGATAGTCCTGTGGTGATATCCAATTATCATGCAAGAACAGTAGAAACTCACAGCATAAGTTTGGCCTATCATTATTACTGCACAGCTCTTAGAGAGAACCATCCACGTCACCACACTTCCCATTCTTTTTTTTTAAAACCTTAGATATAATATGTTTGATGGATTCTATTTCTGCCACTTTTTCTGGTGGGAAAATTACGTCCCAACAATCCCTCAATTCATATCATAGAAACATAGAAAATAGGTGCAGGAGTAGGTCATTTGGTCCTTCAAGCCTGCACCACCATTCAACATGATCATGGCTGATCATGCACTTACAGCATCCCAATCCCATTTTCTCTCCAAACCTTTGATCCCTTTTGCTGTGAGGGCCATGTCCAGTTCTCTCTTGAACATTTCAAATGAACTGACCCCAACAGCTTTGGTAGAGAATTCCACAGGTTCACATCTCCCTGAGTGAAGAAATTCTTCCTCAGCTCAGTCCTGAATGGCTTACCCCTTATTCTTAGACTGTAACCACCAACACCGCGCCCCCCCCCCCCCCCCCGCCCCGCCTAGTTCTGGACTTCCCCAACATCGGGAACATCCTTTCTGCATCTAGCCTGTCCAGTCCCATCAGGATTTAAGTTTCTACGAGATCCCTTCTCATTCTACTAAATTCTGGTGAGTACAAGCCAGTGGTCAAGAGATCATCATATTTCATTGGTTGAGAAGACTATTGCTGCAGACAACTTGCTGTCGCTGCTACAAGAATGGGTTCTATTTTCAAGTATAAAGAATGATTTCAAAAATTGAGATTGTGGAGCTCTGGCTGAAGGAAATAAGCTATTGAGAAGAAAAAATAAAGTTTTTATAGTCAGAAAGCAGGCTCAAAAATAAAATTTCACAAAGTACAAAATATTGGCAAGATGTATCAACTACAGCTCAAGTCATGATTGAATGCCAAAAATGTATTAAAAAAAACACTGATTAAGTGACATTCCCATGGTAAAGTTTTATAAATCCTGTTAGTGGCCAAAAAATTCCATATAAGTGCTTGGAAAGATTTAGCAGTGAGGAGCAGGATTATGGCTGAAAGTAAATATATATTTGTTTTGTGTTCATTTTCACTGTTGAAGATGATAGAGTGGTAGGAATCCAGGATAGGATCAGATAGGTCAGATTCAGATCAGGAAGATGGAGGTAGAACATTAGCCTGTGATGTTGAAGATGTAGTGATAGACTTGGAATTACAAGAGAAGGGAAGTTTTAAAAGTGGCCAGCAAGAGAAACTGAAGTGGTTAAACTGCTTAAACTTCAAAGCAACAAGCATTATAAACAAGGTAAATGAGTTAGGCCCCAGGTTGACACATGGCCGCAGGTTACTGCTCTAACAGAAACTGTTTCGACAGTCACCCAAGGTCGAAATTGAGCCTGCGCTTTGAGACAGCAGTGCTAACCATTGTGCAGTGATCTCCCGGGACTGATATGATTGATCTCCAACAACCACGACTGTCTTCCTTCATGCCAGGTATGACTCCAGATGCCGAATAAAAGACAAAAGAGAAGACAAAAGATTATTTTGCTTCAGTGATTATTTTATTATTTAAACACTCTCATTTAAAGTTAGCCAGTGAGTCAATTCTGTTAAGTCACTGATTTTTACATTGGATATGATAGGTGTGGTGTCAGACTGGATTGCTGTTATGGGATCTGTTTAACCACTGACCTTGGTCAACTACCCTTACTCTAGGGCTGCTTGTCTGCTGGTTAATGTCTGAACTCCACACCAATCCCAATATAAAAGCAGCTGCAGAGATAAGTGCATGTGAAGTAATAGTATTACTAGGTTTATAAATTATAGAAGACAATTACACTTGTTACTGTTTATGACATTCTCATTATTAATATTCATTAGCAGCGTTAATCCCGCATTCAGTTTGATTTTAGAATAAGTCATTTAATGCGACTGCATCATCTGATGTTACTAACATCAAAGGCCTCACTGATAGCTTTACGGCTGAGGAGGTTCTCTTCAGTTCTCCAAGATTTAGAAGCCACTACAGCCAGTGCTGCTGCTCCACAACTCATTATTCCCCTTCTTGGAGTAGATTGATGTTGCTTTTGTATCTTCACATTCTTCATCTAGGGACCACAGTGAAGCTGTACAAGGATTTGTCTGCCAAGAGGTTGAATAGTCCTGTCAATATAAGGCTGTTAGAGATTCTAATTCGAGGGGTGTTGAGTGACAGTGTGAGGAAGCTGGAATAGACACTGATGGAGTTACATCCATCTCTTGCAATGGGAAAGAAATGTGACAAAATGGATAACTTTTCCAGTGTGAGGTGGGATGAACCTCCCAGCTATTTCAGATACAGAGGAAATTAAGGAATTTGGAGTTAGTGTGGGAAGTAGAGCTGAACTAGAAGAACAATCATAACCTTGTTGAATGGCAGACAAGGCGTGAAATATCTACTTCAACTTCTATTTATCTTCTCATGTGCTAGGCTGGACCACTCAGCATCAGCACCAGGTACAATAGGACTTGGTGTGTGGCTTGGACACACTGGATGACACATTCGTACTGAGTCAACAGAGATATCATTTCATTTGTAAATTGCACACTGATGTGAGGCCCTGTCATTTACTTGTTAGCACTTCAGTTTGGTGTTATTACTTGATTTTAGACACAGTGATTTAGCTAAAATAAGGTAAGAAACATCCCTTTTTATGTGAATATTTCCCGATTATCACCAATCATCAATCATGATTAACCAGAATTTCTCTTCATGTAGTGAGTAGTTCCTGCTTCCTGAAACATCACAGATCCTTACAGCCCCTTATTATAAAAGACACTCTTGTCAGAAGTTGCTGCCTTGATCTCTGGCTCCAATTTTGAAGTTTCAATCTACAAATAAAAATGAAAGAGATCAACTTGGATTTCTTGATTTTAATAAAACGCCTCAAGACACTGCGCGGGAATATTATAAAACAAAAATATGGTATCCAGTCATATTAGGAGATATATATCACATGACCTCAAATTCATTCAAAGAGATAGGTTTTAAGAAGCATCTAAGGGAGGGAATTCCAGAGCTTAGGGCTTCATCCATGAAAAGCACTGAAAGAAAGAGTGATTAAAAGATTCAGATGTTTTAGAGGCCAGTTGAAGGTAGATTATAGAGGTAGAGAATACAGAGATGGAGTGGGGGAGGTATTAAAGAGAGGCAAGATTGGGGGAGGGAATGGAAAAATAGGATGAGAATTTTATGATCAAGACTTACTTAGCCAACGAGGAATATCTAAGTTTCAAGTTGGAAAAGTGTGGATACTCACAAGCTGAGGTAGGGGAAAGAGGCAATGCTATCAGGAGCAGAAATTAGTGATGGAGCAGGACTCTACAATGCCACTTTTGTTACTGTGTGTGAGTTTCTCCTTACCTCTCCCCAATGTAATGATACATGCTGGAGGGACAGGCTCCACATGCCTGCCACTAATAAGCAAGCTTTCTTCAAAGCACAGCATTAGCAGTCTATCTGACTGGGGAAGACAGGCCCACTTGTGTGCAATGCAGCTCTCATCTCAGGCCTAATGTGGGTCAGTGCTAAATACTAAATGTCTGCTTTCTACCAGGAGTATTGAGCTACCATTAGCAGCCAAACCTTGGTACCTTCAGAACCTTAGAATCTAGGACATGGAGAGGCCTTTCAGCCCAAACTGGTCCATTCCGACCAAAGTACCCATCTAAGCTAACCCCATTTGCCTGCATTTGGCCACAACGTTCTAGACTGTGGTTGAATACCAGCCACTGCTGGTCACTCACAGCACCACATGGATGTCCAATTTTGAGCTATTTAATTTGTTTGAAATCTAACTCATTTAGCACGGTGGTAGTTTCACATATCACAGTGGAAGATATCCTCAATAAAAAGATATTTTTAGCTATCTGTGCAAGGATTGTGCAGTAATCACTTCAATCAATACTGCCATACTGTCAGATAAATTTGTGACATGTAGTGAGCCTTACATCAGTGATAGGGAAATTATTGGAGAGGATTCTTCGTGATAGAATTTATTCCCACTTGGAAATAAGTGGATATATTAGTAAGAGGCAACATGGTTTGTGAAGGGGAGATCTCACAAACTTGACTGAGCTTTTCAAGCAAGTGACAAAGATAATTGATGAGAGTAAGGCAGTGGATTTTATCTGCATGGACTTCAGTAAGGCCTCTGATAAGGTCCCTCATGGCAAACTAGTGCAGAGGGTGCAGTCAAATGGGATCAGAGGTGAGGTGGCAAAGTGGATACAGCACAGGCTCAGTCATAGAATACAGTAAGAAGTCTCACAACACCTGGTTAACCTGGTGTTGTGAGACTTCTTACTGTGTTTACCCCAGTCCAAGACCGGCATCGCTACATCAGTCATAGAAGACAGAGAGTAGCAGTGGAAGGGTGCATTTCTGAATGAAGGCTGTGACAAGTGGCATTCTTCAGGGATCAGTGCTGGAACCTTTGCTGTTTGTAATATACATAAATGATTTACAGGAAAATGTAACTGGTTTGATTAGTAAGTTTGCAGACGACACAAAGGTTAGTGAATTTGCGGAAAGCGATGAGGACCATCAGAGGATACAGTAGGATATAGATTGGTTGGAAACTTGGGCAGAGAGATGGCAGATGGAGTTTAATCCAGACAAATATGAAGTAATGCATTTTGGAAGATCGATTACAAATAGGAAATATATAATAAATGGCAAAACCTTTAAGAGTATTGATAGACAGAGAGATTTGGGTGTACAGGTACACAGGTCACTGAAACTAGCAATGCAGGTGGAAAAGGTAGTCAAAAGGCATATGGCATGCTTGCATTCATTGTCGAGACATTAAGTTAAAAACTGTCAAGTCATGTTGCAGCTTTATAGAACCTTAGTTAGGCCGCATTTGGAATATAGTGTTCAATTCTGGTCGCCACACTACCAGAAAGATGTGGAGACTTTGGAGAGGGTGCAGAAAAGATTTACCAGGATGTTGCCTGGTATGGAGGGCATTAGCTATGAGGAGAGATTGGAGAAACTTGGTTTGTTCTCACTGAAATGACAGAGGTTGAGGGGCAACCTGATAAAGTCTACAAGACTATGAGGGACATGGACAGAAGACTTTCCCAGGGTGGTGAAGTCAACTACTAGGGGCATAGGTTGTAGGTGCAAGAACCAAAGTTTGAAAGAAATTTACAAAGAGGATGGTGGGTGCTAGAACCATCTGCTGGAGGAGGTAGTAGAAGCAGATACGATAGTGAGTTTTAAGAGGTGTCTGTACAAATACATGACTAGAATGGGAATGGAGGGATATGGTCCCCGGAATGATAGGAGGTTTTAGTTCAGTTGGGCAGCATGGTCGGTGCAGACTTGGAGAGCCAAAGAGCCTGTTCCTGTGATATAATTTTGTCTGATCTTTGTTCCTTGAATCAGGTCTTCCAACCATTTTGGTTCAGAATCAGGCAAAGAATTAAAGTTCTGATTTTGCAACCTCCATGTCCGATCTAACCAAACTGAATTCTAATCCTGTACCCTTTCTTATTATAAAGCACCATCTCCTTTCACCTGTGTAAAAGAATCTGTGTCTATCTGAACAATCAAAGCTCTCATCTGTGCCCTTTTCACTATTCTCTTGCAACACTCCTATCCTTAATCCTCCACGGTCCTCAGCTTATCCAAAACTCTGCTTCCTCTAGACTATCAACAGACCAAGTCTCGTCTGATCTTTATTGTTGCTTCTTTGCTTGTCGATATTTTCTTCCCCCTTTTTCCTTGCTGATTTTTTGTCTCTCTCTCTGTCTCTCTGCTCTCTTTGTGACTCCCCCCACTCGTTGCTGGCATCACACAGATGCCATTATGTCTGCCAAGTCTCTGAAGAGAAGGATCGAAACAAAGATAAAATATTTTAGGTAGAAAGGGGGAGATAATTGATAAATTAATCGGAATGGCGGGGGATAAAATGCCTGGTGTGGATGAATTACATCTTCACATCTTAAAAATAGTTCAGGAAGAAAAAGCAGAGGCACCATTAGTTATATAACAATATTACTGGAAAATGGAATAGTGCAGGAAGACAGGAATGATAATGTAATTATTATATTTCAAAAGGGCAATAGAACTCGCCAGAAAACTACACACCAATTAGTTTAAAACTGGTGATAGGGATGATACTGTAATCTTTACTCAAAGATGTAATGTATAAAAAAATTTAGAAATAGTTGTTTGGTAGTGCAGAACTTGAAAACTGCTGATCAAAGAGATATTTTGTCAAAGCTTTTTATCTTGATCCCGCCAGAACAATTTGCAATAACGCAATTTAAGTGAAAACAAGGGGGTGATTCTCTCCAAAAAATTCTAAGTGTCGAATTCACGTGAAAACTGGAGTAACTCCTGCTGTTTCTTTTAGCAGGATTTTCAGAATGAATCTTCCACACTCTGAGCACTGCAGGAAGCCCTAGTGAGATTTACATTGAAAATCAGGGGCAGGGCCTATTCTCACTGGAGAGGTCAGCACAATAGCGCAGAACCGGCCACTGTGCATGTGCCTATCTGTCAGACCGGAGTTCAGCTTATGAACAATGGCTCCCACTGCCGGCCTCCCAATCACTTACCTCTGACCGCTGCCCAGCCCCCAAGACCCTGCATCGCAGGCTTTGAAAACCCCTACCGCTGATCGCTGGCCTCCCGTACCTCTTCGGGCAAGTCCCAATGTGCCCCCTCTCCAACATAATGTCTCCACCCACCCCACCGATCTCTTCGACCCCTCCCGCTGTTCCAATCCCCTCCACACACCCCTTCCTCAACCCCAAACCCAGGTGGAGCCAGCCCTGATCATGCCCTTCCCTTCCTCTGTCTGCAGTCCCCCCTAACTTCACCGATTGCTCCCTATAGTCTCTGCCTCTTCTAACCCTGCCCCCTTGTGCATTGCCAGGAGGCTCTTGGAAACTGGCAGTTTGCCCTGGGCAGTGCCAGGGAGACAGGCTGGCATGCCAGGGTAGCACTGCAAAGGGGAATCCCCCCGCTCATCCCTGACCTTCTGGCCTTTGTTTTCTCCAGCAGGCTGGCCGTCTGATCCCTGTTGTAAACTCCACTGGAATGAACCATTCCTGAGGCTCTGGGGGTGGCAGGGGGTGGTAATGCTAGTGGGTCCAAAGACTTCAGTCCCAGGCCCGCCAATGGCACTGAAACGGCAATTTAACTATTTAAATTAGCACCACGCCAACTTCTGACGCGGAGCTGATTACTCCAAAAATCTTGGAGCTGGAGATGAATGGATGCCATGGTGCCCAGCAGGGAACCCGTTAAATGGCCTCCACTGATGTCTCTGCAGCACAGCAAGTTGGAAGAACACCACCCCCCCTCTCAAATGTCTAGTGTTTATGAGAAGAGCGTGCTGCTTGACTGGCCAGTGGATTCTGACTAATAGAGATGTTGCCATTGAGAATACATCAGCTGATATTGACTGACAGTTAACTACCAAGCACTGTTTGAAATTTAAACCAGGCAGTTCAACACTGATTGATTGCCCTGAGGAATGATGCAACAAATGACTGTCACTTATTTTATTTAGCTGAAACAGGCACAATATGTGTACATGTTCTTTTGGCCAACAGGTGAAGCTGGCATTTGCCATGAACAGAAGGCTGCAATCAAGCCAAAATGGAGTTCTGCCACTTACAAAAAGGAGTGATGTGGATATGAATTTTATTGTCAATATGATGCTGCAGTTTTTGCTGGAGTTCAGACAATTGAGGGGGAATCTCATAGGGGCATATACAATTCTAACTGGACTAGAAAGGCTCGAAGCAGGGAGAATATTCCCAATGGTGGAGGAGTCCAGAACCAGGGGTCACAGACTGAGGATTCAGATAGACCATTTAGGATGGAGATGAGGAGACATTTCTTCACCCAAAGAGTGGAGAGCCTGTGGAATTCATTACCACAGGAAGTAGTTGATGCCAAAACACTGAATTTATTCAAGAGGTGGCTGGATATAGCACGTGGCGTGAATGGGAATCAAAGGTTATGGGGAAAAAGCAGATTAGGTTATTGAGTTGGATGATCAGCCATGATTGTAATGAATGGCTGAACAGGTTCGAAGGGCCAAATGGCCTCCTCCTGCTCCTATCTTCTATGGTTCTCTGTATGTAGATCTACTCCCAAAGACAGCATTATCCCTTCTCTTGTTTGCAACTGTAAGGTACATAATGTATTGTCCCTGCTTGCAATACTCAAAGCACAGTGCCCAAATTAGATATGATTCTGTAATTGGACAACAGTTGCTAAATAATCCTCAGTGTGCTGGGAATTTCACTGACAACCCAGTTGAGATTGATTGTCAGTTGGGTTTGCAATGTGACATGTATGTGTGTGTGTGTACTGGTAGCTATATTTATTAATACCCAGGAACGTCTTTTGAAAATAGAAAGAACATATTCATATATTGTGCACAAGGTTGAAGAAGTAACATCAAAATGGTGTTATGAAGATTTTGACTCCTGATGCGCTGTTTGTATCAGAACCCTACAGTGCAGAAAGAGGCCATTAGGCCCATTGAGTTTGTACCGACCACAACCCAACTAGGTCATATCCCCATATCCCAAAATAATTTACCCGCTAAGCCTTCTAACCTTCGCATCTCAGAACACTAAGAGGCAATTTTAGCATGGCCAATCAACTTAACCCACACATCTTTGGACGGTGGGAGGGAACCAGAACACCTGGAGGAAACCCACGCAGACACGAGGAGAATGTGCAAACCCCACACAGACAGTGACCTGAGCCAGGAATCAAACCCAGGTCTCTGGAGCTGTGATGTAACAGTGCTAACCAATGTGTTACCATGCTTGGTAAAGATTGCGTACTCTTTGCAAGCTAAGTTCTCATGTAAAGATGACATTGACTGTATCTTCAGTCCTATCACCTTGCTGGGTCGTGCAGATTCTGATGGATCCATTTGCTTTTGGAACTGATATTACATCAGAACACTACTTGGCTGGTTTAATACCTGGCAAAATAACCCCTTGTGGATGATTTCACTCATGCCCCATTGTAGAAGTGGATGTGGGACCTTCCTGGGTGTAAACAGACCCATATGCAATGGACCTGACTTCAGCATGATGTAGAACAGAGATTCCAATTTTCTCAAGTGTTTGATGAGTATTAAATTTGTTGAATTGTTCTTGGGTGTTGTCTTCTCTAAATTTAGAGATTAGATTCAGATCTACACAGGCTTTACTGCTTAATAAGGAGCAGAATTTAGATTGGGTACAGGAGCTGGTGTCTCAGTTTTGTCTGATGGAATTAAGTGGCTGCAAAATATTACTCTGCAACGTTCATCAACCCAACTTCAAGATTCAGGACGAATCCAGCTAAAAGTCAAAGAACACCTGATGGAACATTCAGATAAAACAGCAGAAAAATCTCTGAAACACAGCATGCCATTTAGAACCAGAAATGTTCACATGTCCCTGGTGTGACAGTAACTAAATGTAAATACGTCCTGGTGAAGAGTTTCAGCTCCAAGTTCATTTCAGTAAGAGCAAAAACATCTTAGGGTGTTTGCTACTTCTTGTATTCCACTAGGCTAAATTTCCACAATAACTCTGCATGAATGCCTTCAGCTGTAGATCATTGGCTGCTTCTTCCTTAAGTTGGCTGCATTTGAGCAGGTTAAAACTCATTAGGTTGTCATTGAATAATCTTCCACTTTGATCTCCATGCTGTTAAACTGTAGGTCTAGAAAAGTAGTCTTTTTCGGATTTGATAATCTGCTCAGTGTGTCTACCTGGTTTGTAACAGACATCAAAGTTGTATCCCTGTATTTTTAAATCTGGGGATAGTGTGAACAAGGCACCTGGCAAGGAAAGCTGTGCATTGATCAGAGATCAACAACGACATCCAGAGGAAATTGTGGACGTGTGAAGGATGCCAGAGTGGTGCAATCATCTGTGGCTTGTGCCGAATCATTTCCAATGTTTTCTGGTCAGGTTCCACAATGAATTGTTCACCAAATAGGTACATGTGGAATCTTGTGATTGCTTACTTGTTCTTACTTATGGTAAATCTTGTAATATCAAATACAACAATGGATGCCTCATGCTCGATGTTTGAATTACTGGATTGTGCTTGCGATAGACATTTGGAGCCAAAAGTAATTGGCTTTGCAGTCCACATAATGAGTGCTCCTAACTCTTTATGAGATGCAGTGATCTCTAAGAATCCCTTTTCTTGGTTGTAGTATTAGAACAAAGAACAATACAGCACAGGAAATGGGCCCTTCAGCCCTCAAAGCCTACACCGCTCATTGGTCAACTAGACCATTTGTTAGCAATTCTTGAGAGTAGATAAATCCCTTGGGCCAGATGGGATTTACCCTAGGATTCTCTGGGAAGCTAGGGAGGAGATTGCAGAGCCTTTGGCTTTGATCTTCATGTCGTCATTGGCTACAGGTATAGTGCCGGAAGACTGGAGAATAGCAAATGTTGTCCCTTTATTCAAAAAGGGAAGTAGGGACCATCCTGGGAATTATAGACCGGTGAGCCTTACTTCTGTTGTGGGCAAAGTTTTGGAAAGAATTATAAGGAATAGGATTTATAATCATCTAGAGAGAAATAAATTGATTAGGGATAGTCAACGCGGTTTTGTGAAGGGTAGGTCGTGCCTCACAAATCTTATTGAGTTTTTTGAACAAGTGACCAAAGAGGTGGATAAGGGTAAGGCAGTTGACGTGGTGTATATGGATTTTAGTAAGGTTTGATAAGGTTCCCCATGGTAGGCTATTGCAGAAAATGCAGATGCATGGGATTGAAGGTGATTTAGCAGTTTGGATCAGGAATTGGCTAGCTGATTGAAGACAGAGGGTGGTGATTGATGGGAAATATTCAATCTGGAGTTCAGTTACAAGTGGTGTACCTCAGAGATCTGTTTTGGGGCCACTGCTGTTTGTCATTTTTATAAATGACCTAGATGAGGATGGAGAAGGATGGTTTAGTAAATTTGCTGATTACACCAAAGTCGGAGGAGTTGTAGACAGTGAGGATGGATGTTACATTTTGCAGAGGGACATAGGTAAGCTGCAGAGCTGGGCCAAGAGGTGGCAAATGAAGTTTAATACTGAAAAGTGTGAGGTGATTTACTTTGATAAGACTAACAGGAGTACAGAATATAGGGCTAATGGATGCACTCTTAATAGTGTCGACGAGCAGAGAGATCTCGGTGTATGTGTGCATAACTCCCTGAAAGTTGGCACTCAGGTTGATAAGGTTGTTAAGAAGGTGTACAGTGTGTTGGCTTTTATTGGTAGAGGGATTGAATTTCGGAGCCGTGAGGTCATGTTGCAACGGTACAAAACTCTTGTGGAGTATTGCGTACAGTTCTGGTCACCGCATTATAAAAAAGATGTGGAGGCATTGGAAAGGGTGCAGAGGAGGTTTACCAGGATGTTGCCTGGTATGGTGGGAAGGTCTTATGAGGAAAGGCTGAGGGACTGGAGGTTATTTTCATTAGAGAGAAGAAGGTTAAGAGGCATAATTGAGGCATATAAGATGATCAGAGATTTAGATAGGGTAGACAGTGAGAACCTCTTTCCTCAGATGTGATGGCTAGCATGAGGGGACATAGCTTTAAATTAAGGGGTAGTAGTTATATGACAGGATGTCAAAGGTAGATTCTTTACTCAGAAGGTAGTAAGGGCGTGGATTGCCCTGCCTGCAGCAATTGTGGACTCTCCAACTTTAAGGGCATTCAAATGGTCAGTGGATAGATATATGGATAACATTGGAATAGTTTAGGTTCGAGAGTAATTAGATTGGTTCCATTGGTCGGCGCAACATTGAGGGCCGAAGGGCCTATACTGCACTGTTATGTTCTATGTTCTATTCTTTTGTATCCCTCCAATCCCAGTCTGCTCAAGCGACTATCCAGATAAACCTTAAAAGATCCCAGCTGTTTGCCTCCATCACCCTGCTTGGTAGTGCATTCCAGACCCCGACCACCCTCTGGGTAAAATACGTCCCTCTGATATCTGAGTTAAACCTCGCCCCCATCACCTTGTTTTAATTCAGGTCTCACCTTTTGCTGTGGTGAGTTTCAAATGTGTGTCCCTTGTGTTTGTCACCTCCGACCTGGGAAAAAGCTTCCCACTTTTCACCCTATCCATATCCCTCACAATTTTATACATCTCTATTATTTCTCCCCTCATTCTCCATCTTTCCAGGGAGAACAACCCTAGCTTAACCAATCTCTCCTCATAGCTAAGACCCACCATACCAGGCAACATCCTGGTAAACCTTCTCTTTACTGTATATCCTATCTTACAAAGGCAAGCATGCCATATGCCTTCTTCACCATGTTCTTCACCTGTGCTGCCACCTTCAAGGATCTGTAGGCTTGCACACCCAGGTCCCTCTGTGTGTCTATACTTCTGAGTACTTATACTATTGTAGTGCTCATAACTCTTTTGACCATACCTGTTTAGTTCTTCTACTATACATATGTAGCACCTTCCTTCAGAGTTCTCAATGTGATGATGCTTTATTTACTCATTTTTGAAATTCTTTAATGGGATCTGGGCATCATTGACTAGGCCAGCATTTATTGCTCAGATCCCCTAAGCTGCCTTCCTGAACTGCTGCAGTCCATGTAGTGTAGGTTCATCTTGGGGAAGGAGTATTTTGACTCAGTGACAGTGAGGAATGGTTAGATAGTTACAAGTCAGGATTATTTGTGGCTTGGAGGACAGCTTGCAGGGAAGGAGGTAGCATAGTGGTTTTGACACTGGACTAGTAATCCAGAGACTCAGGACATTTGAAACTCACCGCAGCGAAAGGTGAAACTTGAACTAAAATCTGAAATTAAAAGTCTAATAAGGAGCATGAAACCATTGTTGATTATCGTTAAAAACTCATCTGCTCCACAACTGTCCTTTTGGGAAGGAAATCTATTGTTCTTACCTGGTCTGACCTACATGTAACTCTAGATCCACAGCATAGTAGTTCACTCTTAAATATCCTCTGAAAAGTTACACGGTTCAAGGGGAACTGGGAAGGGGGATAAATGTTGGTCCAGCCAGTGATACAAACATCAATTGAAATAATTTTTCAAAATGGTGGTGTTCCTATGGATCTGGTACCTTTCTCCCCTCTAGTCCCTGCAATACCAGAAGCTGCAGTGGACAGGACAGGGACTGCAAGTTGCAGTGGATTGGACTGTGACTCCCAAGAGCATAAGTCCAGGGACCGCAGGACCAGGTAAGTTTTGGGGCTGGGCTGGGGAGGTGATCCCCAAGATCTCCCTGTTCTTCCACATTCCTCGAAGTCCTGCAATTGACCTGTAATATGCATTTAAATTTGTCCTACCAGAATGAATCACCTCGCATTTATCAGGGTTACTTTTCAACCCAGCTCTGCACCTATCAATGTCTCTTTGCAGCCTACAAGACCTTCCACCTCATCCACTACTCCACCAATCTTGGTATCATCAGCACATTTACTAACCCACCTCTCCCAGTCAGTGATAAAAATCACGAGTAGCACAGCATCGAGTACTGATCCCTGTGGGTATAACGCTGGTAACTGGTCTCCATTCTGAAAATTTTCCCTCCACCACTATCCTCTGTCTTCTTTGAGATATCATGTGGAGATGCCAGTGTTGGACTAGGGTAAACACAGTAAGAAGTCTCATAACACCAAATTAAAGTCCAACCAGTTCATTTGATCTCGTTTGAGACCAGAATTCTCCACTCATCTGACGAAGGGGCAAACCCCGAAAGTTTGTGGGTTTATTATCAAATAAACTGGTTGGATTTTAACCCGGTGTTGTGAGTCTTCTTACTGTATTCTATGAAATAGCCAGCTACCTATCCAACTGGCCAAATTTCCTTCTTTCCCACAGCTCCTTACTTTCTTCATGAGCCTTCTATGTAGAACCTTATCAAATACCTTACTAAAATCCATGTATATGACATCAACTGCTCTACCTTCATCTCCACACTTAGTTATCTCCTCAAAGAATTCAATCAAATTTGTGAGGCAAGACTTACATTCACCAAATCCATGCTGACTATTTTGGATTAAGTTGCATCTTTCCAAATGGTCATAAATCCTATCCCTCAGGATCCTTCCCATTAACTTAACGAGTTTAATTTGCATATACCCCACATCATTTCTTCCTTTCCTATACTTCATGCTTATGTATTCTATTTAATAAAATTTAATTGGCAGTCTGTTTGTAATGCAGTCTTACTTCAGTTATTCCTGCTACATTTGTTTCCTTATTAGAGATTTGCAATTAGCCCCATTTTGTTTAAGCCACTGTCCGTTGTTGTACAGGCAGTTTAATTTACTCTTAAAAGTTGTTCGTTTACTGTTTATATTTCTGTTTTATAACAGTTTGATCCCTGACTGTTTATGTTACTTTAACTTGCTCTGATCCTTACTGCTATCTTTTAATTTTTTTATCTTCCGACTTGCCTGGTTTTCATCAGATTTGTCTCATTCTTATTACTATTCTGAAGTCCTCGCTTTATAGCCTCGCTGTTTCTGTTCTCTTCCTTTGCCTCTCACACAATCGTGCCGCATTTCCTTTTACTTTTCCTTTCTATTTTCCTTCCTGATGTCTGACCTTTCAGCCTCGTAATGACTGTGATTATATTTGTGAGCAAACACTAACTCCGGATATTGCTAAGTTCGCTAAATGTAACACGGCACTTAACCTTGAACCGGAACACTCCTCCAACACATCATCGGGGAAAGGAATTTCATACAATCGTGTTCACATTTGTCCACTATTATTAAGAACATAATATTTAGATATTTATGAAAATATTTTAAATTTTCGATGTGAAATGTAAGAGCAGCTTCCACTGTGAGAAACAAGCTTCATCAGCACTAAAACATTCATTACCATAGCACCTTTAGCAAGCTAGACAGAGGTATTGAGATAGCTGACCAAAAGCTTGGCCAAAGAGGTAAATTTTAAGGAGTCTCTTAATGATGGAAAGCTACAAAGAATGAAAGATTTATGGAGGGAATTCCAGAGTTTAGTGATTTGGCAGCTGAGGGTTTGACCGGTGATCATGGAATGATTAAACTCATGCTGTGTAAGCGGTCAGAATTGGAAAGCACAGATATTTCCAAGGGTCGTTGGGCGAGAGGAGATTACAGAGAAGCTAGGGGTGAGGCCAGGGTGGGATTGGAACACAAATTAAAACTGGCACTGGCATTCCTGGTACCATGTGGGTCAGTGAGCAGAGGAGAGATGGATGAGCTAGTGTAAGATACTGAATTTAAACAGCGAGTGGATGTGACTGGTCTTGACACACTTGACTTTGTTATTACAGTGTTATCTGGTTGGGTCCATCTGTTTTACTGCTGATTCTTCACTGAAAAGAAATTGCTGCCACTTTCCATTCTGGCTGAGGATGTAATGGTTCTGGTATGACAATTCCCCCGCTGAGCACCAACAGTGAGGTGTGAGTCGCTGCTGTTTCAGCTTTTGTCTTCTTGCTCTCTCCCTCTCTCTCTCTCTCACTGTATTATATACACACACACACACACACACACACACACACACACACACACACAGCGTCACGCGTGGAGTTTTAGTCACTGTGTTTTAACAGATTAGCATTGAGAACCTATATAACAAATCCTAAACAATTTTCATTAACATTACGTCACTTTAAAATTGTCACACTTCCTCTTGGCAATTCTGCCAAAAATGCTTAGGCTCACCACCAATGATCGGAGTAAGGCATAGAATGGGACAAAATGTGCCCTACCCGCTCCCACCTACACCTAAACAAAGGAACTTCAAACGATCCTAACTTGGTCGTCAAATCAGAAGGTTGTGGGTTCGAGTCTGCTCCAGAGACTTGAGTCCCTTATCCAGCCTGACACATGCAGGTCTGAGGAAATGCTACACACTGCAGAACACTGCATTTGCCTGAGGAAGACACAGAGTGTTGAAAGCTCGCAATTTTACTATCAAATAAATCGGTTGGATTAAAAATTGGTGTTGCTAAATTCTTACTGAGTTCTTACCACCCCAATCCAACGCCGGCATCTTTACATCATAAATGCTACACAATCAGAGGTGCTGTCTTCAGATGAAACTTGAGACAGAGGGCCTCTCAGGTGGACATAAGAGATCCCATGGCACTATTTCAAAAATGAGCAGAGGAGTTCTCTCCAGTGTTCGAACCAATACAATTTATTTATTAATGTCACAAGTTTCCTCTGGGTGCTTCGGTTTCCTCCCACAGTGCATAAATGCGCAGGTTAGGTTGATTGGCCATGCTAAATTGCCACTTAGTGTCAGGGGGACTAGCAGGGTAAATGCATGTGGTTACTGGGATAGGACCAAGGTGGGATTGTGGTCAGTGCAGACTTGATGGGCCAAATGGCCTCCTTCTGCACTGTACGGGATCCATGTTTCTACGACCCTTCTATGGCCAAAAAATCGCTGCTGATTCTCTTTGCTCTCAGCTCTGATGAAGCGTCATCTAAACTCAAAACTTTGGCTCTATTCTCTTCTCAGAATCTGTCAGGCCTACTGTCGTTTTCCAGCATTTTCCATTTTTGTTTCAGATTCCAACATCTGCAGTATTTTGTTATTATGTTTCTGCAATGAAGTTATTGTGAAAATCCCCTAGTTGCCACACTCAGCCCTTGTTGGGTACACTGAGGGAGAATTTATTATGGCCAGTGCACCTAACTAGTATGTCTTTTGAACTTTGGAAGGAAACTGGAGCACCCAGAGGAAACCCATGCAGACAAGAGGAGAATGTGCAAACTCCACGTAGACAGCGACCCAAGTCGGGAATCAAACCCGATTCCCTGATACTGTGAGGCGGCAATGCTAACCACTGTGCCAATATTTAGTCTTCAGCCACATTACTAAATCAGATTGCCTTTGTCTCATTTCTATTTATGGGATCTTAGCTCGTGCAAACTTTATGATGTCAGGACATCCCAAAACACTGTACAACCAACTTACTTCAGAAACGTTGTCACTGCTGTAATATTAAGCAATGCAGTAGCATATCAATGTCCAACAAACAGTAGTGAAATAAATGACTGGGTAATCCGCTACACTAATGTTGGTTGGTCACAGTACTGAGGAAAAGCATTCGCTGAATAGTAATAAATTATATTTTATGCTTATTTGAGAGAGCAGAGAGGCTCTCAGTGTAGCATCTCATCTAGGCAGCCAGAATTTTCCGACCATTCACGTCAGCGGGATTTTCCCATCCCGCTGCAGTAAAGGGAGATTTGGCTTGTTGCCAAATTCTCTGTTTTTACTGCAGTGGGAGCGTGGAGTGAATGGGCAGTAAGATCGTGCCCAGCATGTCTGTCAGTGCAGCGCTCCCTCAGTATTGCTTTGGGAGCCTCTGCTTACATTGTATACTCAAGTCTTCTGAGCTGGACTTGAACACACAACCTTTTGACTCAGAGGTGAGAGCGCTACCCACTGAGCTCAGGCTGACACTTCTAAGAAGAAAGCTGTTGGATTGCTAGTTCATTAAAATCCTTCAATGACAGGGAACCTGCTGCCCTTATCTGGTCTGGCCTACACGTGACTCGTCCCAATGATGTGATGAACTCTTCTGAAATCACACTTGTAAAAGTATAATTGCCAGAATTTGGCCCCGAACCATTTCTACGATAGGTAACAAATGCAATCCTTGCCTGCATCAGCCACATCCTTGGAATGAATAATTAAACATACGCACGCATTTGCAAAGATTGTTAATCAGCCTCAGCTGGGGCAGGGCGACTGTACAAATGACTGAGCTTCCTTTCAATCTTGGTAAATTGTGGCATTTTCAAGATGAAAGTCTGTCAGACGCTGTACCTAATACGTTGTTTATATTTGTATTGTGAATCACATCTTATCATCAGGCACTCATTCAAATGGAAACTAGCTCTGGGTTAATTTGGGATGATACCAGAACTGAGAGGTTATAACTATCAGGGAAGATTGAAGAGGTTGGGGCTTTTTCTCTTGAAAAATGGGGGGATCTGTCAGAACCTCTGAAGGGTGTTGATGGAATAAACATAGAGGGGCTTTTCCACTTGTGGGGAGACCAGAAATTGGGGAGGGGGGGGTGGTAAAAAAATGTATTAATAAATCCAACAGGGATTTCACTGTTACCCAAAGAATAGTTTGAATTGTAACCAGCTATCAGGAGTAGCTGATAGGAATAGCTCAAATGCATTTAAAGGCAATCTAGGTAAAATAAAAGGGCAACGGAACAGAAATACAGCTGACAGGGTTACATAAAGAGGTCGGGGTGGGGGGGGGGGGGGGGGGCGGGAAAGAGGCGGATGTAGAACATAAACACCAGTTTAGATCAGTTCTGTGACAGATTCCAGTTACCGTGTTTGTATTGTCTCAAAACCCTTTCTACCCTGGGAAAAGAATGCAGCAGACAATTGCACAGCAAGAGCCCAAACAGCAAGAAATAAAAGTCAGATAATATAGTTTTAATGATATTAGTTGATGAACAAACTTTGACCAGGACACTAGGAGGAGGTTCCATGCATCCTTTGCAAATGTTGCTGTGGAATATTTTGCATTCACTTTTGTTATCTGATGAGACCTCAGCTTCAAGATTTATCTGAATATTGGCTGGCTATAGACCCTAATCCAGTGACCCAAAATCTGAATGGATATTGTCTGATTGATTCTCCCAGGGTGTGAAAGGACTGTGAGACCCACTGTCCCTGAATATGAAAGAACAGTGTGTGAACCACTGTCTGAGAGTGTGACCCACTATCCCAGAGTGTGACCACTATCCCAGAGTGTGACCATTATCCCAGAGTGTGATCACTGTCCCAGAGTGTGACCACTATCCCAGAGTGTGATCACTGTCCCAGTGTGAACCACTGTCTGAGAGTGTGATCCACTGTCCCAGAGTGTGAAAGGACAGTGTGTGGCCCACTGTCCTAGAGTGTAAAAGGGCAGCATGTGACCCACTATCCCAGAGTGTGAAAGAACATTGTGTGACCAACTGTCCCAGAGTGAGAAAGAACAGTGTGTACCCGACTGTCTCGGAGCGTGAAAGAATTATGTGTGACCCACTGTTCCAGAATGTGAAAGGACAGTGTGTGATTCATTGTCCCAGAGTGTGAAAGGACAATTTCTAATACACTGTACCATGTAGTTTATCAGTTGTGGGGTTGAAAGAATACACCAACTCTATAGCAGTGACTCAAAATTACTTAGCGAATGCAATGTGGTTTGGGAGGGCCTTAGGTCATGAAAGATGCCACAAAAATTCAAGTTTTGCCTTTTTAAAGCAGAACCCAATGTTTTCAAGTCGAGGTTTATGGAAGGTGATCCAGTTATCTCTTGCAATTGATGCAATGTTTATTTGCTTACACTACAGTATGTTACATTGTCCCCTCTCCATTTATTTTTAGCCCGGGGGTGTGAAGTAACACACAAAAACCCGCGACACTCACACCTTTGCCTACCATCACCTTGTGTGAAGTAAAGTCTGAAGTTGAAGTGTAACAAGAAGAAGCTGGTCTCTGACTGAGGCAAGGCCCGACATGCATTATGGGAAGCAACACCTCATTTGTTCAAACTGCACATATGTCTCATTCCTGCACCATATGGCACTCCAAGCTATTTACAGTAATAATTAATTCTTAATCAGCATTTAACCTCTGTAAAATGTTTTAGAGATCTAATCACCTTCTAGATAGCACTAATGACAGAAAAAAAGTATAAACACAGTCAGAGAGGAAATATACAAAGAGTCAGTGCTGGGATATAGGAGGTTCATTAAATGACATTTTTGTGAATTTTATTTGCGTCAAGGATGAGGGGTTATTATGGGGAATGGGACACTGTCCACTTCAGGCAGCCAATGTATTTTACACACCTTGGTCAATCTGAATCAGAGCTATCATTTGCATCAGGACATTCTGTGATGGTAATGGAGGGTGTCTGTACCAGAGCTTCTGAGAGTGAGGCAGGTATGGGCCAGTGTTTGGGTGAAGATCCTCCAATGGTTCACTACAGGAACAGTGGTCTGCATGCCTTGAGTGTCTGCCAGTTTCCGCTTGTTATTTTGCTCCCCCACTGCTCCAATGCTATTATCGCTTACACCTTTTCTGGTCTCATCTTCTGTTTCTTCACTTGCCCCACTACTTCCATTTTGTCTTGCACCATCATCCATTTTGCCATTTAATTACTCCTACCCTCCATCCCATTACAGACCTTCCCTTTTGTTTCTCCCTTCCGTCATTTTTCTTGGAATCACTTAAAAGTGTTTTTTCTTTCACATTTTGTGGGTAGTACTGGGCAGGTCAGCATTTATTTCTCATCATTAATTTCTCTTGAGAAGGAGGTTGTGCCACCTTCTTGATAACTGACAGCTTTTAAGATTTAAACACACTGGTGTTGAACTGGGGTCTCTCACAGGCCAGGCTGGGTAATGGGGGATAGATTTCATTCCCAAAAGGGCATTAATGGACTTTTAAGAACATCGGAACAAAGCGATTAGGAGAAGAAGTAAACAAATTCAGCCCTTCGAGCATGTTCCGCCATTCAATCAAGTCACAGTTGATCTCTCACTGGTCTCAAATCCACCTCCTCACCTCTTCCTTATATCCCTCTTTTTGTTTCTTAAGAACATAAGAAATAGGAGCAGGAATAGGCCACCTAGCCCCTTGAGCGTGCCCCGCCATTCAATAAGATCATGGCTGATCTGAACTGGATCAATTCCACTTACCCGCTTGTTCCCCATAACCCTTAATTGCCTTATCGATCAGATATCTATCTACCTGTGACTTAAACATATTCAATGAGGTAGCTTCCACCACTTCAGTGGGCAGAGAATTCCAGAGATTCACTACCATCTGACTGAAGAAGTTCCTCCTCAACTCTCTTCAAAACTGATTTCCCCCCCCTTCCCACCTCATTTTGAGGCTGTGGCCTCTAGTTCTGGTTTCCTTTCTAAGTGGGAAGAATCTCTGTACCTGAATCCTATCTAGCCTCTTCATTATTTTATATGTCTCTATAAGATGATCCCTCCGAGTACAGGCCCAATCTACTCAATCTCTCCTTATAAGCTAAGTCCCTCATCTCTGGTATCAATCTGGTGAACCTTCTCTGTACTCCCTCCAAGGCCAATATATCCTTTTGCAAATACGGTGACCAAAACTGCACACAGTACTTCAGCTGCAGCTTCACCAGTGCCCTTGTACAGTTGCAGCAAGACCTCCCTGCTTTTATATTCTATCCTCCTCATGATAAAGACCAACATTCCATTTGCCTCCTTGATCACCTGCTGCAACTTCAGACTGAGTTTTTGCAATTTATGCACAAGGGCCCCCACGTCCCTCTGCACAGAACATAGAACATAGAACAATACAGCAAAAACAGGCTCTTCGGCCCATGAGTTGCGCCGATCACATCTACCAATCCACAGACCTATCTATAACCCCCTATCCTATGCTTTTCCATATACTCATCCAGAAGTCTTTTAAAAGACCCCAGTGAGTTTGCCTCAACAACCTCCGACAGCAGTCGGTTCCATTCACTCACCACCCTCTGAGTGAAAAACCTACCCCTGACATCTTCTTTGTATTTGCTTCCCTGCACCTTAAATCTGAGTCCTCTCGTAGTGACCATTTCAGCTCGGGGAAATAGTCTCTGAGAGTCCACCCTATCTATTCCTCTCAACATTTTATAAACCTCTATCAGGTCGCCTCTCAATCTATGTCTCTCCAGTGAGAAGAGTCCCAGCTCCCTCAACTTATCTTCATAAGGCCTGCCTCCCAATCCAGGCAGCATCCTTGTAAATCTCCTCTGAACTCTCTCAATAGGCTCTACATCCTTCCTATAATGAGGCGACCAGAACTGCGCACAATACTCCAACTGGGGTCTGACAAGAGTCTTATAGAGCTGCATCATTACCTCCTGACTCCTAAACTCTATTCCTCGACTAATGAAGGCCAGTACACCGTACGCCTTCTTGACCACTTCCTCCACCTGCGAGGCCGATTTAAGAGTCCTATGGACCCAGACCCCGAGATCCTTCAGCTCTACAACACAGCTAAGACTCCTATCCCTTATATTGTACTCCTTCATCCCATTATTCCTGCCAAAATGGACCACTACACATTTATCTGCGTTGAAGTCCATCTGCCACCTCTCCGCCCAGTCTTGCATCCTGTCTATGTCCCGCTGCAACTTTTAGCATCCCTCCAGACCGTCCACAACACCACCGACCTTTGTATCGTCGGTGAACTTACTATGCCATCCCTCCACTTCCTCATCCAGGTCATTTATGAAAATGACAAATAGCAGGGGTCCCAGAACAGATCCCTGGGGTACTCCACTGGTTACCGACCTCCATGCAGAACAAGACCCATCCACAACCACTCTCTGCCTTCTGCCGACAAGCCAGTTCTGGATCCACAAGGCCAAAGCCCCTTGGATCCCATGCCCTCTCACCTTCTCCAGAAGCCTTGCATGGGGGACCTTATCAAACGCCTTGCTAAAGTCCACGTACACCATGTCCACCGCCCTTCCTTCGTCAATGTGTTCAGTCACATTTTCGAAGAACTCAACTAGGCTCGTAAGACATGACCTGCCCTTGACAAAACCATGCTGACTATTTCTAATCAGTGCAAACTTCTCCAAATGTTCATATATCTTATCCCTCAGAAGCCTCTCCATCAGCTTACCAATCACTGAAGTCAAACTCACCAGTCGGTAATTTCCTGGACTATCCCTGTTCCCTTTCTTAAAGATAGGAACCGCATCCGCAATCCTCCAATCCTCCGGAACTTCTCCTGTTTCCATGGACGACGCAAAGATCATCGCCAGGGGCTCCGCAACCACTTCTCTCACCTCCCACAATAATGTGGGGTACATCCCATCCGGTCCCGGCGACTTGTCTATCTTGATAGAATTTAACAGGTCTAACACATCCTCTTTCCTAACATCCACATACTCAATCTTTTCCGTATGCCTCAAACCTGCTGTGCAATCTCCCAGTTCACTTTCCACCGTGAATACTGAGGCAAAGTACTCATTAAGCACCTCTGCCATTTCTTCCGGATTCACACAGACTTTCCCCCCTTCACCTTTTATAGGCCCTATCCCTTCTCTTCTCATCCTTTTACTTTTCACATATTTGTAGAAGGCCTTGGGATTCTCCTTAATCTTACCTGCCAAGGCTTCTCATGACCCCAAGTAGCATATTGTAATTTTTCACCATTTAAATAATATTCCAGTTTACTATTACTTCTTCCCAAGTGGATAACCTCATATTTGCCAACATTATACTCCATCTGCCAGATCCTCGCCTGCTCACTCAGCCTATCCCAATCTTTCTGTAGACTTTCTGCGTTCTTTACACAATTCGTTTTCATCTCATCTTCGTGTCATTAGCAAACTTTGTTACCCTACACTCAGCCCTCTCTTCCAGATCGACTATGTATATGGTAAACAGTTGAGGTCCCAGCGCTGATTCCTGCAGTACGCCACTCGTCATCAACTGCAACCAGAAAAGCACTCATTGATTCCAATTCTCTGCTTCCTGTTAGATAGCCAATCCTCAATCCATGCTAAGTTACCCCCCAACTCCGTGCATCCTAATCTTCTGTAGCAACCTTTTGTGAGGCATCTTATCGAATGCCTTCTGGAAATCTGAAAACACCATATCCACCAGTTCCCCTATGTCAACCGCACTAGTCACATCTTCATAATCCAGTAAATTTGTCAAACATGACTTTCTCTTCATGAATCTACGCTGCGTCTGCTTGATTGAACCATTCCTTTTTCAGGTGTCCTGCTATTTCTTCTTTGACAATAGATTCCAACATTTTCCCAACTATGGACGTTAAGCTAACTGGGTTGTAGTTACCTGCCTTTTGTCTACTTCCTCTTTTTTATTAAAAACATATCTATCTCCCCTATTATTGGTAGGGGGATTGAATTTCGGAACTGCAACGTCATGTTGCAACTATACAAAACTCTAGTGCGGCCGCACTTGGAGTATTGTGTGCAGTTCTGGTCCCCGCATTATAAGAAAGATGTGGAGGCATTGGAGAGGGTACAGAGGAGGTTTACCAGGATGTTGCCTGGTATGGAGGGGCAGGTCTTATGAAGAGAGGTTGAGGGATTTGAGGTTGTTTTCGTTAGAAAGGAGGCGGCTAAGAGGGGACCTAATCGAAACATATAAGATGATTAGAGGTTTAGATAGGGTGGACAGTGATAGCCTTTTCCTAGGATGGAGAAAGCTAGCACGAGGGGACACAGCTTTAAATTAAGGGGTGATAGGTATAGGACGGATATCAGAGGTAGTTTCTTTACCCAGAGGGTGGTTAGGGAGTGGAATGCCCTGCCTGCGGCAGTTGTAGATGCGCCAAGTTTGGTGGCGTTCAAGAGGTTAGTTGATAAGTTTATGGAAGAGAAGGGAATGGTTTAGTTTGGAGGGTCATTGCTTTTTATAATGGTTGGCGCAACATCGAAGGCCGAAGGGCCTGTTCTGCGCTGTAATGTTCTATGTTCTATGTTCCCCCTTGAAACCATTTAATGATTCAGATTCCACTGCAGTATGGGACAGTGAGTTTCACAAATTCACCACCCTCTGCAAGAAGTAGTTCCTTCTTATCTCAGTTTCAAATCTACAGCCTCTCAACCTCTTCCTGTGACCTCATGTTCTAGATTGTCAAATAAACATTTGGTCTACATTTGCTTTATCAATCCCTTTTGAAATTTTATATATCTCGATCAGATCCTATCTCACTCTTCTAAACTCCAGCGAGTAAACGAGTTTAAAGTTGATTTATTAGTCACAAGTAAGGATTACATTAACACTGCAATGAAGTTACTGTGAAATTCCCCAAAACCCACATTGTTTAAACTCTGCTCATACATCAACCCCTTCATCCCCAGAATCAACCTGGTGAACCTCTTCTGAACTGCTTCCAGTGGCACCACATCTTTCCTCAAATAAGAAGACCTAAACTTGATACAATACTCCAGGTATGGTCTCACCAGCACTTTATACAATTGCAACAACATTCCTTTACTTTTGTACTTATATCACAATCTGAGAGTTACATGGTCACCAATACTGAGATTAGCTTTTTACCCACATATTTATTAACTGAATTTATATTCCCGGTTTCTGTGATAGAATTCAAACTCATGTCTACAAATCATAAGTCCAGGCTTCTAGATTTGATTCTACTATTATAATCATTGCGCTACCATTTTTGAAATCTAATGCATCCTGTAAAGTTTTGTAGTTCCAACATTTTCTGGTTCAGATGAAAGGTCATCGATCTGTAATATTCATTCTGTTTCTCATTTCATAAATGCTGCAAGATCTGCTGAGTTTTTCCAGTGTTTTCTGTTTTTGTTTCAGATATTGTTGATAAGTATATGGATGAGAAGGGAATGGTTTAGTTAGGAGGGGCATTGCTTTTTATTTTGGTCGGCACAACATCGAAGGCCGAAGGGCCTGTTCTGTGCTGTATTGTTCTATGTTCTATGTTCTATATATCTTTCAGATATACAAGCATCTTGTATATTTTGCTTTTGTGGGCGCAGAGATGGCAGATGGAGTTTAATCCGGACAAATGTGAGGTAATGCATTTTAGGAGATCTAATACAGAGAGGAAATATACAATAAATGGCAGAACCTTTAAGAGTATTGATAGGAAAAGGGATCTGGGTTACAGGTCACTGAAAGTGGCAACGCAGGTGCAGAAGGTAGCCAAGAAGGCATCCGGCATGCTTGTCTTCATCGACTGGGGCAATGAGTTTAAAAATTGAGAAGTCATGTTGCAGTTTTATAGAACCTTAGTTATTAGTACTTGGAATATATATTCAATTCTGGTTGTCACACTAAGATGAATGTGGAGCTCTGGAGAAGGTACAGAAAAGATTGACCAGGATGTTGCCTGGTATGGAGTACATTAGCTACGAAGAGAGGTTGGAGAAACTTAGTTTGTTCTCACTGGAACAATGGAGGTTGAGGGGTGACCTGTTAGAAGTCTACAAGATTATGAGCAGCATGGACAGAATGGATAATGTTGAAATTGCGCTGTATCCAATTTTAACTTAATTCGGGTTGATTTTCCTGATGACCTCTCCATTTCGTAGCTGCAGAAGTCAGGACAGTCTTCCACCAATGCAAGGTAAAGCCTCTTTACACAAGTGCTGCCTTGCACACACCCTCGTGCTCCTCCTTGCCAATTTGCATCCCTCAAATAAACTCTGAGGCCTCTCACATCCTCATGCCAAAGTATGCAGTCCCCAAACAACCCCTATGGCACCCCATATCGAGCTATGCTCCCAAATAACTGTCATTCCTTGTATAAATAAACATTGTAAAATTGATAGTAGATTGGAAAGCTGGAGCTGTCAATTAAACAATGTTTTCTCTGTGTTTAGGTGTTTCAGTACTTTAATGGATGTCAGCCATAATATGAGATTTGGTTGACAGCCTAGAAACACCTTAGCCTCAGAGAAAACACTGCTTGATTGGTTCCTCTCTGCTGTCAATTGTATAATATTTATAAATTATACACAGTTAAGAGATTTCAAGTCCTTCAAGTTTCTTCTATTGATATTTTAATGGATCTAGATGATTTTCACTTTTATTGCCTGATAGTAAAAGGACTTTGTGGAGACTTTTCCATGAATTGTTATGTAGTGACTCCAGGGTTCACTGGATCTATACAGTCATTGGGCATGGAAGTGCAACAGCTTGGCATGGAGGGTATGAGGAGCTATGGGGATGGGTACAGAGAAAAAAATTGCCAAGGGAGTATAAAGAGCCATGTGGCTGGGCATAAGGGGCATGAGGAGGATCTTTAGATTTTAGCTTTCCAAAGCTTTCCTCACGCAGATTATTTTTCACTCTTGGCTCTTTAAAAAGCTGACTTGACTCCACAAAAATTGAGGAGATGTAGAACATGCTTGTCTCCACAATGGAGCTGGCTAGGATGGGATTGTAGCGTGTGGACTTGTGACCTGAACTAGCCCAAGCCCTTAAAAAACTCTGGCGAAAATCAAAACCTCAGAAACAGGACCATCCATTCCCCAACTATCTTTAAAGGGTTCCCGAGTCAGCTTGACTCAGTGAAAATCCAGGCCATTACGTACAAGTGGGCAGAAATTTTGTCAAAAACCTGGATTTTAAAAGGACTTTATTGATCTGAATCTTGTTTCAGGCTAAAACATGGTGTGACTCAGGAAACTCTGACTATCTGAACTTTGATAAACACAGTTGTGTTTGTGTCTGATGTTACTCTCTGATTGAGGGTGGAAAAACATCAGTTTTTTAAAAATATTTTATTTATTGTCACAAGTAGGTTGACATTAACATTGCAGTGAGGTTACTGTGAGTATCCTCTATTCGCTATATTCTACCTAATGGGGTACATTGAGAAAGAATTTTAGCATGGCCAATGCATCTCGCCAGCACATCTTTCCGACTGTGGGAGGAAACTGGAGCACCGGAGGAAACCCGCATAGAGAAACCCACAGGGAGAATGTGAAGACTCTGCACAGTGACCCAAGCTGGAATCAAACCTGTGTCCCTGGTGCTGTGAGGCCAAATGGTCTCCTCCTATCACTATGCAACAGTTCTGTGGACCTGAATGGCCTCCCTCTAATCCTGTGCAATGGTACCAACACAGCTTGGTTTTGAAACAGAGAGAGATTATGTTTACTTCTTTTGCATTTAGCAAAGTGTGATACATTTTATTCAAATAAATGGTTGCCATTGAACATTGAATTCTCCCTCACACAGCTCATGGGCCAATAACTAAGTGTCATATTGCTACAGCTGTTGTGTGAGGATAGGAGTGGAGAAGGGGCAATTGTTAAATAGTGCTATAATTGCTCAGCTAATCTCTGCACAGATTCTTGTGCTGATTTGGGGAGGGAAGTGTATCAAGATGGGATTCTGTTAATATAGTTAATTGTAATGGCTGTCAGCTTGGCTCAGCTGGTAGCACTTTTCCCTCATAGCGAGAAGCTTGTAGATTAAGGGCCACGATTGAATTGATTTGATTTATTGTCACAAATATTGTCATATTTATTGAGATATAGTGGAAAATATTATTTATTGCACGCTAAGGAGATAAAACATACTGTTCATAGGGTAAGTAAACAAGAAGGAAAGGAGAGGGTGCAAGTACAGTGTTGCAGTTACCGATAGGGTGAAGAGAAAGTGCAGCTTAACGTGTGATAGGACCATTCAAAAGTCTGATGGCAGCAGGGAAGAAGCTGTTCTTGAGTTGATTGGTACTCAATTTCAAGCTTTTATATCTTTTTCCCGATAGAAGAAGGTGGAAGAGAGTATGTCCAGGATGGGTGAGGATCCTTGATTATGTTGGCTGCTTTTCTGACACATGATGGGCTGGGCTACGTTCATAACTCTTTGTAGCTTCTTGCTATCTTGGTCAGAGCAGGAGCCATACCGAGATGCAACCAGAAAGGATGCTTTCTATGGTGTGTCCCAGTGTCATAGTGGCACAATGATTAGCCTTGCTGACTAACAGCACCAGGGATTGAGGTTCGTTTCCTGGCTTGGGTCACAGTCTGTGTAAAATTTACACATTCTCCCCGTGTCTGCTTGGGTTTCCTCCAGGTGCTCCAGTTTCCCCCCACAGTGCAAAAGACACGCTGGTTAGGTGCATTGGCTGTGATAAATTCTCCCTCACAGTACCCGAACAGGCACTGGAGTGTGGCAACTAGGGGATTTTCACAATAATTTCATTGCAGTGTTAATGTAAGCCTTACTTGTGACTAATAAATATTTTAATGTAAAAATTGGTGAGAGTCATAGTGGACATGCCAAATTTCCTTTGCCCCCTGAGAAAGTAGAGGCATTGGTGGACTTTCTTAACTTTAGCATCGGCATGGAGAGACACTTAGAAGTCAGAAACTTTTGACCATTTCCACTTCTTCCTAGCTGATGTAGACAGAGCCATGTCCTCCATTACGTTTCCAGAAGTCGGTTACTATCTCCTGTGTTTTACTGACATTGAGGGAGAGATTATTGTTGTAGCACCATTTCATAGAAATTGGCGCACCAAGTCCATGCTGATACTTCAGGCCAGCACTGAAAGACAGCTACATTTTGGAGATGGATCAGGGGTGCCTTCCTTTAAGGTTGAGGCTTAACAATTTACAGTGAAGGAGGACAAACATCTGAGCAATTTATTTCATGCAGAGGGTTATTTGGTCTTTCAAGAGACGTCCACACTCCATGAAAAAATAGAAGCAATTTCTCTCGTAATAGATCCTGTATTTCAATGGGAGAATTCAGATATTATGTGCCCAATGCTAGTCTGAGGAACAGCACTTCATCTTTCAAATAGGCACTTCACAGCCTTTGATATTCAATATTGAATTTCAGACAGTAGTCTTTTTCTCTACATTTTATTGCCTTTCTCCACATATGGTGGTCTAAATTTTGACTTTTTTCATTTCAGATAGCAGCTATTCATCACTCTGCTATCCTTCGCTGGACACACCTTTACATACAAATTATCAATTAGGAACAGGTAGGCCACTCAGCCCCTCAAGCATGCACCACCATTCAATAAGGTTATGACTGATCTGAATGTAACCTCAAGACTCAAGAACAGCTTCTTCCCTGCTGCTGTCAACCTTCCCTTAAATTAAGTTGATCTTTCTCCATACCCTACACTGTAACACTACATCCTGCACTCTCTAGTTTCCTTCTCTATGAATGGTGTACTTTGTCTACATAGCATGCAAGAAACAATACTGTATGTTAATACATGTGACAATAATAAATCAAGTCAAATTTCAACTCCACATTCCTGCCTACTCATGATAATCTTTACTCCTTTTATTAATTGATAATCTATATAGCTCTGCTTTTAAAATATCCACCACATTTAGAGGAAGAGTGTTCCATAGATTCACAATCACAATGTGATTCATTATCTTTTTAAACAGTGACGCCTAGTTCTAGATTCTCCCACAAGAGGAATCACCTTCTCCATATCCACCCTATCAAGAGCCTTCAAGATCTCAAAGGTTTCAATCAAGTTGCCTCTTAATTTTCTAAACTCAGGGCAAAAAGTCTAACCTTTCCTTATAAGGCAACTAACCCATTCATGTATCGTCTGGTAAGGCTTCTAAATCATTTATTTATATCTTTTCATAACTAAGGAGACAAATACTGTGTACTGATGTGCATTCAACAATGCCCTGTACAAATGAAGTATAGCTTCCCTACTTTTGTGATCAAATCCCCTCACAATAAACAATAAGATTCTATTAGCTTTCCTAATTTTTTGCTGTACCTGCATACTAGCTTTTTGTAATTTGTGCACTAGGACATGGAGATCCCTCTGTACCTCTTGTTTTTTTCCTTAATCCATTACCACTCTGCACCATCCAGTCTTATTATTGAATCCTCTTGTCTCCTGCTCTATCACAGATCATCCCTTTTGTTCTTTATCCACCATTCTCCATTTGGTTTATTTGAACCTGCAATACTTCTAGCTTTCCTAGTTCTAATGGAAGGTCATCAACTTGGAGTATTGAGTGGGATTCTCTGGCCTCCCCGTAGTGACTTTCGTGGGAGGCGTCGCACTGTACGCTGCTGGTGGGATCTCTGGTCCTGCTGCTGTCAATGGGATTTCTGTCGGACTCCTCCCCATGCTGCCAGGAAACTCATGATGGGGATACGTCCTGAGAGGAACAAGAAGATTCCACCGGTGTGAACAGCTAAAAAGTTCTGGCCGTTAACTCTTTCTTTCGTCACAGATGCTGTTAGACCTGCAGAGTATTTCCAGCATTTCCTGTTTTATCAGGATATTGAAAGGATGGAGAGTTAGGATATTAGGAAGAGAGGCTTTAATGGGAAAGCTAGGGTATTAGAGGAAGGGGCTTCTAGAGTTGAGCTAGGAAATGCGAGGAAGGGGCTTTGATGGGATGGATGAGTTTTACTGGGCCAGTTAGAGTATCAGAAATAATAAAAACAGAATTTGCTGGAAAAATCCAGCAGGTCAGGTGATATTTGGCGAGACAGCAACAGAATTACTGACTGGGATTTTCCAGTTGTTCACACCGATTGGATCTTCCAGACCCACTGACAGCAAACCCTTGCTGAGTTTTTCCCAGTGGCATGAAGTGCAATCAATGGGAGATCCCATTGGCAGTAATGGGACCTGAAGATCCAATGGCGTATCATCTCCTGTCATGAGAAACACACCATGAGGAGGTCAGACAACATCCCACCCCCCCACTATTTATGAACTGTGACCTTTCGTGAGAGCTGGAAAAAGTTTGAGATGTTGTAGTTTTGAGAAATTGAACGGATAGGATGAAGAAGAACAAGAAAAAACTATGTTTGGGTGGCATCCAGGTGAGATTAAATGATAAAAGATTTCATGGTGCAAGGGCAAAAGGAGTAATAATAAAACAAATAAAGCCACAAAGAAATGTTTCGAGTTGAGGTTGTGTTTGAGTGGCAGGTTAGCCACTCAAAGCAAACAAAATAAGAAAGAAATGAGAGAAGAAAAACTAACCATCAAAAATCACAAAATAAAATGGGAACTGTGGTAAACTCAATATTGAGTCCTTCCTAGTTTTCCCAATGATGTCCCTGCCTCTAAGTCCCTAGCTCTCCCACTGAAGATCCCTTGAGTGCCCATTTGAAATGTGAGTTGCATGAACTTGTATTGAGCTTCACTGGAAACACTGTCTTAGGCCAAGGGTAGAAAGGTCAGAGTGACAGCAAGTTATGAAATTGAAATGACAAGTAACAGGAAGCATGGTCATGCTTGTAGACTGAACAGGACGTTCAACAAAATCGTGACCGATCTGAATGTAACCTCAACCCCGCATTGTTAGGTTGCCTCATTGTACCAAGTTAAAGTTTTACTTATTAGTCGTAAGTCTTACATTAACATTACAATGAAGTTACTTTGAAATTCTCCTAGTTGCCACACTCTGGCACCTGTTCGGGTGAACGCACCTAACCAGCATGTCTTTCAGACTGTGGGAAGAAACCGGAGTACTCGGAAGAAATCCAAGCAGAGATGGGGAGAACATGCAGACTCCACACAGTGACCCAAGCTGGGAATCGAACCTGCATCTCTAGTGCTGTGAGACAGCAGTGCTAACCACTGTATCACTGTATTGCCCACACTGTGAATGGTGAACACAGTACATTCAATTGAAAGAAGCATATGTGAAGCGCTTTTTCAAATGGAAGGAGTGTTTGAGCCTTGGACAGTGAGAAGGGAGTAAATAAAAGGACTTGTGTTGTTTCTCCTGTGCTTGTATTGAAAGCTACTGTTGGAAAATGACGGGGTATTGGGGTAACTAGGAAGTGGACCAGCTATGATTCATGTTGCTACTACAGTGAGACCTTTCATTTAGAGGAAATACTTGGAATTGAAGAAAGTATTCCATGTGAGAATAAGTTCAGCCAGAAGGAGGATGGTGGTGGATGGAAACTGGCTGAGCTTCCATTGTAGTTGTTGGGAATGTCTGAGGAGTGGATCAGGTTATAGCCCTAATCTCACTTACTCTCCAGAACTTTCGTTCTTCCCACCCATCCTCTTTTCACTTGCTTCAAACTTACCATATTTCTAGCTTTTCCTAGTTTGATGTAGTCACAGATCTGAAAGGTTAACTCATAGAATTGTTACAGCATGCAAGAGGCCATTCAGTCCATCATGTCTGCTTTGCTTCTTCAAATGTACAATTCACCTGGTCCCCATAATCCTGCACATTCTTCCTTTTCAATTAATAGTTTAATTCACTTCTGAAAGCCTCAACTGAACCCGCATCCATCACATTCTCAGGCAGTGCATTCCAGATCTTAACCAGTTGCTGTGTAAAAAAGATTCTCCTCATGTCATTCTCCTCAGGCCATTACAGAGACTTGGATGTCTCAGGGACAGGACTGGGTACTACAGGTCCCAGGATTCAGATCCTTCAGGAAGGACAGGGAGGGAGGCAAAAGAGGTGGTGGAGTGGCTCTGTTGATCAGGGACAGTGTCATGGCTGCAGAGAAGGTGGATACCGAGGAGGGAATGTCTACGGAGTCTCTGTGGTTGGAAGTTAGGAATAGCAAAGGGTCGGTGACGTTGCTGGGTGTATTCTATAGGCCGCCCAATAGTGACAGGGAAGTTGAGGTGCAGATAGGGAAACAGATACTGGAGAGATGTAGAAATAACAGAGTTTTTGTGATGGGAGACTTCAATTTCCCAAACATCGACTGGAATATCCCAAGGGTAAGGGGTTTGGATGGGGAGGAGTTTGTTAGGTGTGTTCAGGAGGTTTTCCTGACACAGCACGTGGACAAGCCTACAAAAGGAGAGGCTGTACTGGACCTGGTACTAGCTAATGAACCAGGACAGGTGATGGATCTCTCGGTAGGAGAGCATCTTGGGGATGGAGATCATAATTCTATCTCCTTCACCCTTGCGTTGGAAAAGGATAGGATCAGGCAGGCTAGGAAGGTGTTTGTCTGGAATAGGGGGAAATATGAAGACATCAGGCAGATGTTGGGGCGAATAAACTGGAAGGAGGTGTTCTTGGGGAAAAGCACAGAAGGAAGGTGGCAGATATTCAAGGAATGCTTGTCTGGAGCGTTGCACGACAACGTTCCGGTGAGACAAGGAGGTTTTGGTAGGACGCGGGAACCGTGGTGCACGAAGGCAGTGGTGAACATAGTCAGGAAGAAAAGAAAGGTGTATAAAAGGTTCAAAGAGCTAGGAGATGTTGGGGATCTAGAGAAGTATAAGGCTTATAGAAGAGAGCTTAAAAAGGAAATTAGTAGAGCCAGAAGGGGTCATGAGAAGGCCTTGGCTGGTAGGATTAAGGAGAATCCCAAGGCCTTCTACAAATATGTGAAAATTAAAAGGATGAGAAGAGAAGGGATAGGACCTATAAAAGGTGAAGGGGGAAAAGTCTGTATGGAACCGGAAGAAATGGCAGAGGTGCTTAATGAGTACTTTGCCTCGGTATTCACGGTGGAAAGTGATCTGGAAGGATGCACTACAAGTTTGTGGCAGACTGAAAAGATTGAGTATGTAGATATTAAGGAAGCAGATGTGTTAGAACTTTTAAATGCTATCAAGATAGACAAGTCTCCGGGACCAGATGGGACGTACCCCAGGTTATTGTGGGAGGTGAGGGATGTCATTGCAGAGCCCCTGGCGATGATCTTTGCGTCGTCGATGGAGACGGGAGAGGTTCCGGAGGATTGGAGGATTGCGGATGTGGTCCCTATTTTCAAGAAGGGGAACAGGGATAGTCCTGGAAATTACCGACCGGTGAGTCTGACCTCAGTGGTTGGTAAGCTGATGGAGAGGCTTCTGAGGGACAAGATTTACGGGCATTTGGAGAAGTTTAGGTTGATTAGAAATAGTCAACATGGTTTTGTAAAAGGCAGGTCGTGCCTTACGAGCTTAATTGAGTTCTTCGAAAATGTGACTGAACACATTGACAAAGGAAGAGCAGTGGACGTGGTGTACATGGACTTCAGCAAGGCATTTGACAAGGTCCCAAATGCAAGACTTCTTGAGAAGGTGAGAGGCCATGGGATCCAAGGGGCTTTGGCCTTGTGGATCCAGAACTGGCTTGCCTGCAGAAGGCAGAGGGTGGTTGTGGATGGCTCTTTTTCTGCATGGAGGTCGGTCACCAGTGGAGTGCCCCAGGATCTGTTCTAGGACCCTTGCTGTTTGTCATTTTCATAAATGACCTGGATGAGGAAGTGGAGGGATGGGTGAGTAAGTTCGCCGATGACATGAAGGTCGGTGGTGTTGTGGATGGTCTGGAGGGATGTCAAAAGTTGCAGCAGGACATCGACAGGATGCAAGACTGGGCGGAGAAGTGGCAGATGGACTTCAACGCGGATAAATGTGTTGTGGGCCATTTTGGCAGATCCAACGGGATGAATGAGTACACTATCAAAGGTAGGAGTCTTAGCTGTGTGGAAGAGCAGAGGGGTCTTGGGGTCCGGGTCCATAAGACTCTCAAATCGGCCTCCCAGGTGGAGGATGTGGTTAACAAAGCTTACGGTGTACTGGCCTTCATTCATCGAGGGATTGAGTTCAGGAGTCAGGAGGTAATGCGGCAGCTTTATAGGACCCTTGTCAGACCACACTTGGAGTACTGTGCGCAGTTCTGGTCGCCTCACTATAGGAAGGACGTGGAAGCTATTGAAAGGGTGCAGAGGAGATTTACAAGGATGTTGGCTGGATTGGGAGGCATGCCTTATGAAGACAGGTTGAGGGAGCTGGGACTGTTCTCCCTGGAGAGACGAAGGTTGAGAGGCGACCTGATAGAGGTTTACAAGAGGTTGAGAGGATTAGATAGGGTGGACTCTCAGAGACTATTTCCCAGGGCTGAAATGGTCGCGACGAGAGGGCACAGACTTAAGGTGCAGGGAAGCAAGTACAGAGTGGATGCTAGGGGAAAGTTTTTCACTCAGAGGGTGGTGAGTGAATGGAATCGGCTGCCATCGGTGGTGGTCGAGGCGAACTCGCTGGTGTCTTTTAAAAGACTTCTGGATGAGTATATGGGATCCAATGGGATTGGGGGTTATAGATAGGTCTGTGGCTGGGTAGGTTTTGATGTGTTCAGCACAACTTGTGGGCCGAAGGGCCTGTTTGTGCTGTAGTGTTCTATGTTCTATGTGATATACCCATAGTCAGACAATGCTTGCTGTTGCAGTGTTTCACATTTGCCAGCCTCCTGACCATATACAGGCCCCGCTGCCTCTTGCTGCTCAGGTCCTTTGCCAAACTGTGAGAAGCCCCCCCCCGCCCCCCCTTTTCTCCTTATTTGGATGACAGACATTACCAAGGTTGGGTTATCTGCAGCCTGCATTAACAATACCTCAGTTAATGTGTGAACAAATTGACATGATTCATTTAGTGAACATATCCTATACAGGTTTCCCTCCATCTCAAAGCGAGCAGACCAGAGCTAAGCCTTTCAAATAAGCCTGTCTAGACATGACATCCCCCATCCCATCCCTTCAGGTAAAAGACATTCTGGAGGACCAGAGATGGGTGTTCCTCCCATTCATACATCATTACATATGGATTGTTGTCCCTTGACAGGGGTAATAAGAGCCATGTGCAAGAAGTCTCACTTTTCCACTAGTTTCCATTGCTCTCGAGACTCAATTGAGAAAGCATTGCCCTGGCAGCGTAGAAAGACTAATTACGTTATCCTTTATCAGCCATGATCTTTCATCTGGGAGAATTAAAGTTCAGAATCACAAGTTGGCTGCCGTCCACCAGTTGTGTCCTCTTGGAGGCATTCCCATTCCCTCCTTCCTGCCATGCCCCTGACTGCAGCTAATGTCAAATGGCACAGCATGAACGGTAGTTGGTTCGGTGTATTGAGCCAAACAGGTGCCGGAGTGTGGCGACTGGAGGAATTTCACAGTAACTTCCTTGCACTGTGAATGTAAGCCTTATTTGTGACACTAATAAATGATAAATAAACTACTTTAGCTCCACATCTTTGTAGATCTTGATGTTCTAAAATTCATGAATCAGGAACAAACTTGCTGCAATGTGGGCTTCACTATATGTAGGAGAACAGAACTGAGCATCTTTGACATCCAATTGCCTCATTATTATTAAGGTGTCGCTTTAGTCAGCCTCTTGTGCTGACCTTGAACTCAAGGTCTTTCAGTGACTGACTAACTGCGTGGTCAAGGACAGTTTGGAAAAATAATGCATGTGAAACAAACTCATTTCACCACTTCCTACACTCTCACTGTCAGCCACCAACATCCCCTTCATCACCATAAATCCACCCAATATATTCATTCTTTTCCTGTCAATCTTGAACCTTCACTTATTATCGTGCAACCTATCACAATTATCTCCAAAAGCCTTTCCCCCAAGAGTACACACCAATTACCATCTGTATCCCACCCTGACTCTATTCCCTCCCATTATCTCAGCTATTTATTTTGTCGTCCTCCGTGACTCACCCAATGAGACCTTGAGCTACCAGGCTCACTCTGGACCTACCACCCTACCTTATCTGACTCCCATACTCTGACCGTGCCTGGTCCCTCACCAGTATCTGGAGTTCTCCCATAGGACCCCATTGACCACATCAACTTTGCCGTTAAAGACACATTTACTCATCCCTGGACATTTTCCCCTACTTTCTCTGGACACTGTCCCTATCCTTCCTTTGTAAGTCTGGCCCCACTAGTCCAGCCTTCATGAAGATAATGGCACTTGGATGAAGTTATGCGAGATCCACAAAAAGGAGAAAGCAATATCTGCAGACATCAAAGTCATTGATGAAGTAAAACTTGCCAGGTATACACCAGTTATATACAGTCAGGAAATAGATTGTTCTAAACTCTCACTTAATTGAAGGGGAAATGTAATTCTGGTGAGTTGCCCTTTTAATGAGCATTCCTGAAATGTAAATGTGGTTGCCCGTTATCAAAGTCTGGAGAACAAAATTCTAAACTAATTTCCCGATGGTGAGAATCTGACCTATTCCATTTGCTAAATTTAGCTAACCCACGAACCACAATTCCTGCTGCTGTCTGGATCAGAATATTTTGCCCTGTCTTACTCTATTATTTTCTCCGTAACTCTGACCTTACCTATTAACTTAATATTCACTAATCTAGTGCTATCTATCTCGCTCAGGATTTTGCGCACTTGGTATTCCACTCTGATATTTATCTCCTGGCTCCCACACACCTCTAACAGCACAAGAGCTGGCCTTTAATGTTGCAGTTCTACAAAACGTTGGTTAGACCTCATTTGGAATACTGCATCCAGTTCTGGTCACCTTACTACCAGAAGGACGTGGAGACTCTGGAGAGAGTGCAGAGGAGGTTTACCAGGATGCTGCTTGGTATGGAAGGTCTGAGTTACAAGGAGAGGTTAGGCAAATTGGGACTGTTTTCCTTAGAAAGACGTAGACTTAGAGGAGATCTAATAGAAGTGTACAAGATTATGAGGGGTATAGATAGAGTAAACAGGTTAAGCTTTTTCCTAGGATGGACTCGAATAGCACGAGGGGTCACGGGTTTAGGGTGAGGGGGGTAAGGTATAATTTGGATGCTAGAGGGAGTTTTTTCACACAGAGGGTGGTGGGGGTATGGAATGCGCTGCCAAGTAAAGTGGTGGAGGCAGGTACTCTGGAGTTATTTAAGAAATACTTAGATGGGCACATGAACAGAATGGGAATGGAGGGGTATAGATAACTGATTTAAAATAGGGATCATGAGCCTTGGGAGTCCCTGGGAAGTGTGTAAATAGATGATGATATTGATGTACTTGTTTTTATCCTACAGGTGCTTTGGTCCACCTTGTTGTCTAACAAGGGCATACACGCGATGGGTCGTGAGAGGGCTGCTCTTGGATTTTTTTGAGTGTATCCTAGTGCTTCACGTCGTTAGTGTACGCTTGACCTGGACCATTTGATGGGCAACACGACAGCTCAGTGACTATCGCTGTGCTGTGCAGATACATGGATTTGGGGCCTGTGTCTGTAGGAGTTTGCACGTTCTCCCCGTGCTTGCGTGGGTTTTCTCCGGGTGCTCCGTTTTCCTCCCACATCCCAAAGATGTGCTCTTAGGCTGATTGGCAGAACAAATTCTCCCTAAATTGTCTCAAATTTGGTTTCAATCCATAGATCTATAAACACAGACAGGGATCATGGGTAGAAGTGGGAACATCGAGGTGGTGGCGCGGGCTCATTGGGCCGAAGGCCCTGTTTCCCATGCTGTTTTGTTCTTTGTTCTTCTTTGTTCTTAAGTTAATTCAAACCTCCCCAATAACATGAGCAAAGCATCCTGAAAGAAACTCAGTCCTCAGATGCAACTAGCCCGACCTGGACAGATCTCATCTCCCTCACAGAACCATGTCACAAGAATGTAAAGTCGTTTTTTCTGTGCCATCATTCGAGACATGCATTCCTCTGCTTTATCCTTACATTTATTTATTCACTTGCATGTGGCTAAGGGAGCAATCCAGAGATCACTACTTTTGAGGTTCTGCTTTCTAGTTTCCTATCTGTCTCCCTAAACTCTGACTGCAGGACCACACCCTTCTTTCTATCTGATACCAACGTACACTACCACTGCTTTTTGTTTACTCTCCCCCCTCTGCATCTGCTCAGTGATTTCCTTGACTCCAGCATCAAGGAGGCAACTCTGTTGCTCTCTCTACAGATGCTGTCTGGCCAGCTGAATGTGTTCAGCAATTTCTGTTCTTGTTTCAGATTTCGAACACTCGCAGTAGATTGCTTTTATCGTAGAATGTTTGAGGGATGGGTTGTGATGGAAGACTTCGGATATTAGAGGGATGGGCCCTGATTAGAAAGTGAGAGGGTTTCACCAGTTCATACCTGTTCGGAACTTGGCTTGTGCAGATTTCCTAATACGCCAGTTTCTGTGTCGTCTTAGATAAGAAATAGGGCTGAAGGCCATTCAGCCCTTCAGGCCTGCTCTGCATTTCAATAAGTTCATAGCCCATTTTTTACCTCAATTCCACTGTTTATACACTATCCCCCAATTTTCAGGAGATGTGGGAAGCAGGTTGGAGGAAGAGTGGTCAATAATAGTCTGTTCTTTCCCAAGATGTCGGTCATGTTCATCGATGTACAGGAGTGCTTGTCCTTTTCTCCAGATTAGTGAATATTTTGCTTGTATTGTGTTCGGCTATCCCTGCCTTGAGGCTCAGCCTTGTGCGACAGCAGGGAGATTTGGAGAAAGGCTCCTACTTGCTTTCTGGGCACATTGATATTAACTTGCACGAAGATGCTCTCACTAGCTGTCGTGAGGACAGACACCTGCGGAGCAATAGCTGTTGTAGTGCTGAAACGACTCTCGTTTTTTTTGTGAGTCATTAGGTACTGACTTGATTAACCTTTAATGTACTGTCTGCTCACTGCTGGGTTGACGGCTTGCACAGTGCTGAAAACAAACTGAATAAAAGAAACAAAACCTATTGCTTTGCGCCTGGATCTGGCTTGGTGACGGATTTGGGTTTTTTTTTAACAGATCTTCTTTCCTCCTCTCCAGAAGGCGTTGGCTCCTTGCTGGGGTACAGTTCCACTGATGCCAAGTATTCTCAGCTGCCTCACCCAACAACCCATTCCTCACTTGTGAAAAAAAATACTTGCATTTGTATAGTGCCTTTCAGAACCTCAGGGGTTTAAGGGAGATCTAGGATAAGTATGAAGCAGAGAAAGGAATGAGTTCTGATGATCGGAAGAGATGAAGATAGGTGGGAGAAGGCCCACATGCATCATTAACACTGGTTTTGGACCAGCTGCACCAAATGGCCATTTTCTGTACTGTAAATTCCATGTAATTAAATACTTTTGAAGTGTGGGTGGCACGATGGCACAGTGGTTAGCACTGTTGCCTCACAATGATAGGGACCCGGATTCAATTCCAGCCTTGTCTCACTGTTTGTGTGAAGTTTACATGTTCATTCCGTGTCCGCGTGGGTTTCCTCTGATGCTCTGGTTTCCTCCCATAATTCAAACCTGGTTAGGTTGATTGGTTGTGCTAAATTGACCCTTAGTGTCAGGGGGACTAGCAGGTTAAATACGTGGTGTTACAAAGATAAGACCTGGGGAAGATTGTTGTTGGCTCTGGCTCGTGCTTTGTAAGGATTCTCTAATTCCATATAATGCAGAAAACACAAGAGGCCATTTGCACGCAGCAAAGTCCCACAATCAGCAATGAGAAATGAGCAGTTAATGGTTCTGGAATAAGTATTGGCCAGTTCCTCTCCAATGCTCATCTACCAAAAGGTGCTATAGGATTTAATATTCACCTGAGAGGGGAGATAAAGTGTCCGATTCATCCAAAGATGGTACCTCTACAGTGCAGCACCTCCAGTGGTTTTAGGGGTGTCAGCACAGACTTTGTGTTGAGGTCTGATGCAGAGTGCATGGTCCGGTCCTCCACAAACAACGTTTCACTACAGGGGGAGCTCACTGGATATTATCAGAACTCAGTGTGCTGATGGGGATTATAAACCTCTAGATACTTTCTGTAATATCACCTTTCCTCACCTCATCCATGCCTTTGTAACCTCGAGATCCAACAACTGAGTATTCTCCCTGCCTGTCTCCTATCTTGTGCTTTCCACAAACATGAGATCATAAAATGGTGGCACAGTGGTTAGCACTGTTGTCTCACTGTGCTAAGGATCTAGGCTCGATTCCCAGCTTGGATCTGTGTGGAATCTGCACGTTCTCCCCAAGTCTGCATGCGTTTCTTCTGGATGCTCTGGAATATTCTGAAGAGATTGGAGAGGCACTGAATAAATATTTCTCTTCGGTATTCACGCAGGGTGATGTAAATGTAGTTATGGAGAACACTGAGGTACAGGGTAGCAAACTGGAAAGTATCGAAGTAGATAGGGAGGATGTGCTAGATATTCTCGAGGGTTTGAAGTTGGATAAGTCCCCTGGGCCGGACGGGATTTACCCTAGGATTCTCTGGGAGGCAAGAGAGGAGATTGCAGAGCCTCTGGCTCTGATCTTCAGGTCCTCGTTGGTTACGGGTGTGGTTCCGGAGGACTGGAGGATAGCGAATGTGGTCCCATTGTTAAGAAGGGGAAGAGAGACCTTCCAGGGAATTATAGGCCAGTGAGTCTTACTTCTGTTGTGGGCAAAGTATTGGAGAGAATTATTAGGGATAGGATTTATAGTTACTTAGAGAGAAATGAATTGATTGGGGATAGTCAGCATGGTTTTGTGAAGGGTAGGTCGTGCATTACTAACCTCATTGAGTTTTTTGAAAAAGTGACCAAAGAGGTGGATGGGGGTAAGGCAGTTGATGTGGTATATATGGACTTTAGTAAGGCGTTTGATAAGGTGGCCCATGGAAGACTTCTGCAGAAACTGCAGATGTATGGGATAGAGGGTGATTTAGCTAATTGGGTTAGGAATTGGCTAGCAGATAGAAGACAGAGGGTGGTGGTTGATGGGAGATATTCATCGTGGAGTTCGGTGACGAGTGGTGTGCCTCAGGGGTCTGTTTTGGGGCCCCTGCTGTTTGTAATTTTATAAATGATCTGGATGAGGGTATTGAGGGATGGATCAGTAAATTTGCAGATGATACTAAAGTTGGTGGTGTGGTAGATAGTGAAGAGGGGTGTTTTAGTTTACAGAGTGACTTGGACAAGTTGCAGAGCGGGGCCGAGAGGTGGCAAATGGAGTTTAATGTGGAAAAGTGTGAGGTAATGCACTTTGGCAGGAATAATAAATGTGTAGAGTATAGGGCTAATGGTAGGATTCTTAGTAGTCTTGATGAAAAGAGGGATCTTGGTGTGTATGTGCATAGATCCCTGAAAGTAGGCAGTCAAGTCGAGAAGGTTGTTAAGAAGGCATATGGAGTCTTAGCTTTTATTGGTAGGGGGATTGAATTTCGGAGCCGCAACGTCATGTGGCAACTGTACAAAACTCTAGTGCGGCCGCACTTGGAGTATTGTGTGCAGTTCTGGTCCCCACATTATAAGAAAGATGTGGAGGCATTGGAGAGTGTACAGAGGAGGTTTACCAGGATGTTGCCTGGTATGGAGGGCAGGTCTTATGAAGAGAGGCTGAGGGATTTGAGGTTGTTTTCGTTAGAAAGGAGGCGGCTAAGAGGGGACATAATCGAAACATACAAGATGATTACAGGTTTAGATAGGGTGGACAGTGATAGCCTTTTTCCTAGGATGGAGAAAGCTAGCACGAGGGGACACAGCTTTAAATTAAGGGGTGATAGTTATAGGACGGATATCAGAGGTAGGTTCTTTACCAAGAGGGTGGTTAGGGAGTGGAATGCCCTGCCTGCAGCAGTTGTAGATGCGCCAAGTTTGGTGGCGTTTAAGAGGTTAGTTGATAAGTATATGGAAGAGAAGGGAATGGTTTAGTTTGGAGGGGCATTGCTTTTTATATTGGTCGGCGCAACATCGAAGACCGAAGGGCCTGTTCTGTGCTGTAATGTTCTATGTTCTATGTTTCCTTCCACGCTCCAATGACGTCCAGGTTAGGTTCCTTGGTCATGCTAAATTGTCCCACAACGTATCCGATTAGGTGCCGGACTGTGGCGACTAGGGGATTTTCACAGCAATATCATTGCCTACTAATAAATAACACATAGAAACATAGAAGCAAGAGGAGGCCATTTGGCCATTCAAGCCTGCTCCACCATTCATTAAAATCGTGGCTGATCATCCTGCTTTTCCCCGGTAACCTTTGATTCCATTTGCCCCAAATACGATATCTAGCCGCCTCTTGAATACATTTAATGTTTCGGCATCAACTACTGGTAATGAATTCCACAGGCTCACCACTCTTTGGGTGAAGAAAAGTTTCCTCACGTCAATCCTAAATGGTCTACACTGAATCCTCAGACTGTGACCCCTGATTCTGGGTTCTCCCACCATTGGGAACATCCTCCCTGCGTCTATCCTGTCTAGACCTGTCAGAATTTTGTACCTCACAATGAGATTGTCTGAGCTCCAGCGAAAACAATCCTAACCTAGTCAATTCTTTCCTCATACATCAGTCCCACCATCCCTGGAATCAGCCTGTTAACCTTTACTGCACTCTCGAGAGAGCAAGAACATCCTTATCAGAAAAGGAGACCAAAACTGCATACAATATTCTAGATGTTGCCTCACCAAGGCTCTGTATAATTGCAACAATACATCCCAGCTCCTGTACTTGAAATCTCTTGCAATGAAACTCAACATGCCATTTGCCTTCTTTACCGCCTGCTGCACCTCCATGCTTACCTTCAGCAACTGGTGCGCAAGAACATCTAGGTCCCTCTGTACACTCCTCTCTCCCAATTTACAGCCATTCAAATAGTAATCTACCTCTTTGTTTTTGCTTCCAAAGCAAATAACCTCACAGTTATCCAAATTATACTGCATCTGCCATTGATTTGCCCACTCAGCCAGCCTGTCCAGATCATTCTGAAGGACCTCTGTACCCTTGTCACAGTTCACCCTCCCAACCAACATGGCATCATCTGCAAACTTTGCGATGTTACATTTTATTTCCTCATCCAAAGCAATGATATATGTTGTGAGTTGCTGGGGTTCCAACACCAATCCCTGTGGCACCCCACTAGTTACTGCCTGCCAACTTGAGAAGCATACATAAATTTGTTTCAATTTTCTATCCAGCTCAATACACTTCCTTCAATCCCATGTGCTTTAATCTTCCACGATAATCTCTTGTCTGAGACTTAATCAAACGCTTTTTGAAACTCTAAATATACCATATCTACTGGCTCCCCAATCAACTCTACTAGTTACATCTTCAAAGAATTCCAACAGATTTGTCAAGCATGATTTCTGCTTCATAGATCCATGCTAATTCTGTTGATCATGCTATCAATGTCCTTGATACTGGATTCAAGAATTTTCCCCGCTACTGATGTTAAGCTTAAGTAAAACTATACTGTTATCCTTTTTAGTTTTTTTTCCTATATTGCACAAAGTCCAATTCATTTACCATCCCTGTGTGCACTGATCTACACTGGCTCCCGGCCTCGGTTTTAAAGTTCTTTCTTGTTTCCAAATCCCTCCCTGACCTTGCCTTCTGTATCTTTTTCTACAGCCCTCCACGATCAATGCACTTCTATTGTGATCCCATGAGTACCCACAAATTGCAGATCCAATCTCTGGAATTCTCTTCTGAACTAAATTACTTTTCTCTCATTCTTTAAGATGCTTCTTAAATTCATTCTTTGGTTATTTGTCCTATGTGGCTTAATGTAGCAAAATTTTGTTTGTGCTTCACAGTCCTGTGAAGCACATTGGAATGTTTTATCAGGTTATAGGTGCTACATAACTGCAAAACCAGAATTCTCAGGCCATTCACGGCCCACCAATGCTGCCAGCAAGGACAGGTTATTTGGCACACAACCAGGTTAGATGCATTAGCCATAATAAATTACCATTTAGTATCCCGGGATACATAGGTCAGAGGGATTAGCGGGATAAATATGTGAGGTTACGGGATAGGGCCTGGGTGGGATTGTTGTCAGTGCAGTCTTGAAAGGCAGAATGGCCTCCTTCTGCACTGTAGGGTCACTATGATTCTATGAAATCTCCGTTGACAGCTGCAGGACTGAGGAATCCTGGCCATGACTGAGGTTGGAGAATCTGAGGCCATGTTGTTGTTGGTGACACTAGTTAGCTCAATATTGACAGAGGATTGAATCCATAAACTTGTAACTTCTGAAGCTTACCATCAAACCAGAGTGAGAAATTAATATTCATTTCCTGGCATGGACATTAGGTTCTTAGTGATATGTTTAATCAGCCCTGAAGAATCAACTCAAAGATTAAGCACATGTAGAGTCAGACACCAGATTTAAATTGCCTGTATCAGGTGACATGTATATATCACTACTGAATAAAACACAAAAAAACCTTTAAATTGCACTGATTTAAAGAGTTGACTTTTTTCCCATCTTGCTGTCCAATATCAGGTTGAATTGGAGTGTTTAAGGAGGCTGGAGGGGAGTGGGGCTGGAGTTGTTCTCACACTCTTCACATTAATGCTTTTGGTAGGGACAAGGTTTCCATACATTTCCCTCCCTTCCTAACCCAGCACCACTCTTAGGAGGGGTCTTATCCTTGTTTCATCTTCTAAATATCCCCACCCGCTATGGTCCTTCATGCCTATTCACTCATCATGTTTTGCATTGAACCAATGAACGCAATAGTGACAATAGGATGTAAAAAAACCTTTAAAAAGTAATTCATTGATTACCTTCTACTTCCTTAATAATAGCTCCTTTATGGTATAGGTTGATAAAAGTGTCAACCATCCAGACTTTTGAAAGTTTTGAAAGTATCAATAGCTAAAACTGCAAGGACTTGAAACCTGTTTACATTGTTTAAATAATATTCTGCTATTGATAGAAGAAATAGGGTCATAGAATCATAGAGGTTTGCAGTATTGAAACAGAACCTTGTGCCCAAATTGTCTATGACGCTCTTTTTTTTAAACCCCAAAGCTAGTCCCCGTTGCCCACATCTAGCACATATCCCTCTTCCTGAGCAAGGAAGTGTCATTGCTTGTCAAAGGAAGGGGGGATGTGGGTAGCTTGTGAGACCTTAATGGCATGGTTGACAATAAACCTTTGCAATGGGGGCTGGTTGCCCTTTAACTCATCTTTCATGCAGCCTAGATTCACCAGGCGTAAAGGGGTTAAATTCTGAGGCCTGGTTGAATAAACTAAGTTTGTATTCCCTTCAGTTTTGAAGGTTGAGAATCTTTCATGTAGTAAAGAGCTAAAAGGGGACATGAGAAGACTTTGGCTGATAGGATCAAGGAGAATCCTAAAGCTTTCTTTAGATATGTTAAGAATAGAAGATTAATTAGAGCCAGTCAGAGACAGCAGTGGGAAGTTGTGCGTGGAGCCTGAAGAGATTGGAGAGGCACTGGACAAATATTTCTCTTCGGTATTCACGCAGGGAGATGTAAATGTAGTTGTGGAGAACACTGAGGTACAGGGTTGCAAACTGGAAAGTATTGAAGTAGATAGGGAGGATGTGCTAGATATTCTTGAGGGTTTGAAATTAGATAAGTCCCCTGGGCCGGACGGGATTTACCCTAGGATTCTCTGGGAGGCAAGAGAGGAGATTGAAGAGCCTCTGGCTCTGATCTTCAGGTCCTCGTTGGTTACGGGTGTGGTTCCGGAGGACTGGAGGATGGCGAATGTGGTCCCATTGTTTAAGAAGGGGAAGAGAGACCTTCCTGGGAATTATAGGCCAGTGAGTCTTACTTCTGGGGTGGGCAAGGTATTGGAGAGAATTATTAGGGATAGGATTTATAGTTATTTGGAGAGAAATGAATTGATGGGGGATAGTCAGCATGGTTTCGTGAAGGGTAGGTCATGCCTTACTAACCTCATTGAGTTTTTTGAGAAAGTGACCAAAGAGATGGATGGGGGTAAGGCGGTTGATGTAGTATATATGGACTTTAGTAAGGCGTTTGATAAGGTGGCCCATGGAAGACTTCTACAGAAAATGCAGATGTGTGGAATAGAGGGTGATTTAGCAAATTGGATTAGGAATTGGCTGGCAGAGAGAAGACAGAGGGTGGTGGTTGATGGGAGATATTCATCGTGGAGTTCGGTGACGAGTGGTGTGCCTCAGGGGTCTGTTTTGGGGCCCCTGCTGTTTGTAATTTTTATAAATGATCTGGATGAGGGTATTGAAGGATGGATTAGTAAATTTGCGGATGACACCAAAGTCAGAGGAATGGTAGATAGTGAAGAGGGGTGTTCTAGTTTGCAGAGAGACTTGGACAAGTTGCAGAGCTGGGCCGAGAGGTAGCAAATGGAGTTTAATGTGGAAAAAGTGTGAGGTAATTCACTCTGGCAGGAATAACAAATGTGTAGAGTATAGAGCTAATGGTAGGACTCTTAATAGTGTTGAAGAACAGAGGGATCTTGGTGTATGTGTGCGTAGATCCCTGAAAGTTGGCAATCAAGTCGATAAGGTTGTTAAGAAGGCATATGGAGTCTTAGCTTTTATTGGTAGGGGGATTGAATTTTGGAGCCGCAACGTCCTGTTGCAACTGTACAAAACTCTAGTGCGGCCGCACTTGGAGTATTGTGTGCAGTTCTGGTCCCCACATTATAAGAAAGATGTGGAGGCATTGGAGAGGGTACAGAGGAGGTTTACCAGGATGTTGCCTGGTATGGAGGGCAGGTCTTATGAAGAGAGGCTGACGGATTTGAGGTTGTTTTCGTTAGAAAGGAGGCGGCTAAGAGGGGACCTAATCGAAACATATAAGATGATTAGAGGTTTAGATAGGGTGGACAGTGATAGCCTTTTTCCTAGGATGGAGAAAGCTAGCATGAGGGGACATAGCTTTAAATTAAGGGGTGGTAGTTATAGGACGGATATGAGAGGTAGGTTCTTTACCCAGAGGGTGGTTAGGGTATGGAATGCCCTGCCTGCGGCAGTTGTAGATGCACCACGTTTGGTGGCGTTTAAGAGGTTAGTAGATAAATTTATGGACGAAAAGGGAATGGTTTAGTTTGGAGGGTGATTGCTTTTTCCTAATTGGTCGGCGCAACATCGAAGGCTGAAGGGCCTGTTCTGCGCTGTAATGTTCTATGTTCTAAGGAGATTCGAACTGTAAATACAGAGAAACGATTTCCTGGTGAGCGAATCCAGATTAAGAATTCAGAATTGCAAAATTACAGCAGGCGTTCAGAATGAAACCAGGATGTCCTCTTTCAGATGAACAGAAGTGGAGATTTATTACAAGAATAATCCAGGCCAGTGAGCCTTATGTCAAATGTAGGGAAATTATTGGAGAGGATTCTTCAAGGTAGGATTTTTTAGAAATGAATGAATGCATCAGCGAGAGGCATCATGGTTTTATGAAGAGGAGATTGTGTCTCACTAAGTCGATTAAGTTTTTCGAGGAAATGACGAAGATGGTTGATGAGGGTAGGACAGTGGATGTTGTCTACGTGGACTTTAGTAAGGCCATTGACAAGGTCCTTCATGGCAGACTGGTACAGAAGGTAAAGTCGCATGGGATCAGAGGTGAGGTGGCAAGGTGGATACAGAACTGGCTCATTCGTAGAAGACAGAGGGTGGCAGTGAAAGCTGTGTTTCTGAACAGAGTGCTGTGAAAAGTGGATCAGTGCTGGGACCTTTGCTATTTTTAATATATATAAATGATTTGGAGGAAAATGTAACTGACTTAATTAGTCATTTTCGGACAACACAACAATTGGTGGATTTGCAGACAGTGATGAGGACCATCAGAGGATACAGTAGGGTATAGATCGGTTGGAGATTTGGGCGGAGAGAAGGCAGACAGAGTTTAATCCGGACAAATGTGAGATAATGCATTTTGGAAGGTCAAAAGAACAAAAAACAAAACAGCACGGGAAACAGGCCCTTCGGCCCAACGAGCCTGTGCCGCCACCCCAATTCTCCCACCTCGACCCGCGATCCCTGTCCATGTTTATAGATCTATGGATTAAAAACCAAATTTGAGATAATTTAGGAAGAATTTGTTTTGCCAATTAGCCTAAGAGCACATCTTTGGGATGTGGGAGGAAACCGGAGCACCCGGACAAAACCCACGCAAGCACAGGGAGAATGCGCAAACTCCCACAGACACAGGCCCAAATCCATGTATCTGCACAGCACAGCGATAGTCACTGAGCTGTCGCGTTGCCCATCAAATGGTCCAGGTCAAGCGTACACTAACGATGTGAAGCACTAGGATACTCTCGAAAAAAATCCCAAGAGCAGCCCTCTCACGACCCATCGCGTGTATGCCCCTCGTTAGACAACAAGGTGGACCAAAGCACCTGTAGGATAAAAACAAGTCCATCAATATCATCATCTATTTACACACTTCCCAGGGACTCCCAAGGCTCATGATCCCTATTTAAAATCAGTTTTCTATACCCCTCCATTCCCATTCTGTTCATGTGCCCATCTAAGTATTTCTTAAATAACTCCAGAGTACCTGCCTCCACCACTTTACTTGGCAGCGCATTCCATACCCCCACCACCTTCTGTGTGAAAAAATTCCCTCTAGCATCCAAATTATACCTTACCCCCCTCACCCTAAGCCTGTGACCCCTCATGCCATTTGACTCCATCCTAGGAAAGAGCTTAACCCTGTTTACTCTATCTAATACAAATAGGAAAGATACAGTAAATGGTTGAATCTTAAGAGTATTGATAGGCAAAGGAATCTGGGTCTACATGTGCACAGGTCACTGAAAGTGGCAATACATGTGCAGAAGGTACTCAAGAAGACATACGGCATGCTTGTCTTCATCGGCAGGGGCACTGAGTTTAAACTTGTCAAGTTATGTTGAAGCTTTGTAGAACTTTAGTTAGGTCGCACTTGGAATGTAGTGTTCGATTCTGGTTGCCAGACTACACACTGGAGGCTTCTGAGAGGGTACAGAAAAGATTTATCAGGATGTTGCCTCATATGGAGGGCATTAGCTATGAGGAGATGTTGGAGAAAGTTGGTTTGTTCTCACTGAAACAATGGAAGTTGAGGGGCGACCTGATAGAAGTCTACAAGATTATGAGAGGCATGGATGGTCAGAAGCTTTTTCCCAGGGTAGAACAGTCAATTACTAGGGAGCATAAGTTTAAGGTGCGAGTGGCAAGGTTTAAAGGCAGGTTTTTACAGAGGGTGGGAGGTGCCTGGAACTCACTGCCAGCTGAGGTAGTGGAAGTGGATACAATAGTGACTTCTAAGGGGTGTCTTGACAAATACCTGAATAAGATGAGAATGGAGAGATATAGTCCCCAGAAGGGTAAAGGGTTTTTGTTCAGTCGGGCAGTGTAGTTGGTGCAGGTTTGGAGAGCTGAAGGGTCTATTCCTGAGCTATAATTTTTTGTTCTTTGATTTTTTTATTAGGTAAGGGATCAAAGATGAGTGAATGAAGTTGAATCTAACTTATTAATGGAATAGTTTGAAATGGTTCCTCTTCCCAAGACAGAGCTGCTGATACCCTGAGCTCAAACCTTTGCTCTTGCTTGTACTTAATCCACTGCAAATTACCTCTTGTTATCTTCCTGACACAGCACTGAATTTATTAAAAAAGAGCTTCCATTGTAATGCTTCTTGAGTGCCTTTTAAAGCATCAAAACATGCTTCACATTGCGCACCCATTGATGTTATGTTGATTAAATGCAGCAGCCCTATTGCTAACAGCAAGATTCCTCAAAATACAATAGAACGAATGGCCAGGCAATAATCTTTGAACGGTTTGGGATGAGGGAGAAATTTCGGCAGGACACTTGGACAACTTCCTGCCTTTCCTTAAGTAATGGCATGGGATTTTTAACATCCATCCGAATATTTATCTGCAAAGGACGGCACTACTGACAATGCAGTTCTCCCTCAGTACTATACTGAAGTGCAGTGTAGAAAAATACGCAAATCCTTGAAATGGAGCCTGAACTGACAACCTAATGACTCAGAGGCCAGTGCTCCCACCGTGCTAAACTGATGCTTGGTGAGATCAAAACACTGGACCGGCGGAATAAAATCATAACAACAGACAAAACTTTAAGTGAGAATACAGAATATTTCACTGCTTTCCTTTCTCATGAAAAATCAGCAAAGAAATAATCATGGAAATGTGAATAAATGAGAAGCACTGAGTTTTCTTCAGAATTTTCTTTTCATAAACTTCAATCTCTGTCTCTGCAGTTCAGCTGTGCTCTGTCCAGCCCCTAAGGCATCATTAGGGAACTGGCTGTGTGCCATCTCCAGCAATACCCCTGCACATTCCTCTTCACACCTTTCCCGATGAGGGGAGAGAAGTGATTAGCAGTGACAAACAAGGCATCTGCTTCCCTATCAGCAGTGTCTCTCGCTCCAAAGCTTGACAATGCCTCCAGCTCCACAGGTCCTAGCTGGCTTCCTACACCAACCCCAGCTGGGACCAAAACACCATTTGTTCATCACCTAGCCTGTATTACAGAAGAAGAAACACAAGAAAAGAAAAATTCCCCCTAAAAAATTAGCACCACTGATTTATGCTAAGTGAATAATTCATTCTCAGTAATTGTCGATCAAGGTTATAATGTGGGTGAATGGATCTAATAACCTGTTTATACTGCTTACATGCTTCCAGTGACAGCATAACCCAATTTCTTGCATTCAGAATGCAGCATTTATATTGCGTGATGCATTTGGCGACTGCCAGCATTGGAACAACTCTGAGCATTTAAACTTTGTGCATCCGGTGTTATGAATTCACCTTTACCATTCTGGCAGGTGAGCCCCTACGGTTGTTGCAAAAGGGCTGCACAAGTCAGTGGTGTGAAAGTGGAAATTCATTGCTGCTAAGTAGTTGATGCTGGTTATAAATGAAGAGAATCTGGAATGCAGCACCAGTGAGAGTATTCTTTCGCTGGTTCCCTGATTAGTACTGTTGCCTTATAGCACCAGAGATATGGGTTCAATTCCAGACTTGGGTGACTGTGTGGAGTTTGCAAATGTCTGGGTGCATTTCCCCCAAGGTGTTCCGGTTTCCTCCCACGGTCCAAAGATGTGCAGGTTAGGCTGATTGGCCCTTAGTGTCAGGGTGACTAGCTAGGGTAAACGCGTGGGGTTGTGGGGTTGGGTCTGGTTGGGATTGTGGTTGATGCAGATGGTCGATAATTAGCATGGCGTCAGCAGTTAGCACTGCTGCCTCACAGTTACAGGGACTGGATTTAATTCCTGGCTTGGGTTACTGTCTGTGTGAAGTGTCCACATTCTCCCTGTGTCTGTGTGGGTTTCCTCTGGGTCTGTAGTTTCCTCCCACATGTCTTTGACATGTGGGTTAGGTTGATTAGCCATGGTAAATTGCCCATAGTGTCAGTGGGATTAGCAGGGTAGACATGTGGGGTTACAGGAGTAGGGCCTGGATGGGATTGTGGTCACTGCACACTCAATGGGCCAAATGGTCTCCTTCTGCACTGTATGGATTCTATAATTTTACTCTTCATGTGATTCAAGTGCCATTCTCTCATTGGAAGCATGCTTTTAGTCAACTTGTGGTGAAAAATATAGCTCTTATTCTGCTAGTAAGATTGCTAGCTTAATGGGGGCCATTCCTCCCCTCCAGAGATGTAAGCAGAATTTGTGTAGCGGGCCTCCCGCTGAGTACCACGACCTCTGCCCACCTGATTTCTGCCATTGTCAGCTCCATGCCAGAAATCAGCGCAGAGCTCAATAAATTAATTAAATGCCTGCGCTGCTAGATTCACTGAGCCCCTCTCTCCGCAATCCCTCCACTCCACCCTGCCAGGAGTGGCTCACTTCAGCAGGGTTTACAACAGCTCCCCACTAATGGGGAGGGTAGGGGGGAGGGAAGGGTGCCCCTTGGGCATTGCCAGCTTGGCCCCTTGGCACTGCCCAAACAGCAAGGTGGCAATGCCCGGGAGCACCTTGGCACTGCCCAATAGGCATCAGGAAGTGCCAAGGAGGTGGGGATACTGAGCGGGGAGATTGGTGAGGGTCAGGGGTCTCGCTGTCACTCTGCACTTGCATAGAAATCATAGAAACCTGATAGTGCGGAAGGAGGCCATTCAGCCCATCAAGTCTGCACTGAAAACAATCCCACCCAAGCCCTATCCCCACCACCACTCTTACTTACTCTGCTAATCCCTCTAATCTACACATCCCAGGACAGTAAGAGTCAATTTATTATGTCCAACTAATCTAACTTGCACATCTTTGGAGTATGGGGGGAGCCCAGAGGAAACCCACACAAACACAGGGAGAATCTGCAAACTCTGCATTGCCAGAGACCCAAGTCCAGAATTGAATCCAGGTCCCTGGAACTGTGATGGAGCAGTGCTCACCACCATACTGCACTTTGGATCAGTGACAGAGGGAGGGAGGCCAGTGATCAGGGCTGGCTATTAGAATGATGGATGTCAGCCTACCAGGGGTGAAGGTGGAGGGAGTGAGGTTCAGGCCAGCCAGCTATCACAACAAGGGAGGGGGTGGGGGGTGGCAGACGGCAGGAGTTGTTGTGCTGGTCAGTGATAAAGTTGGCCAGCAAATGGGAGGCCGGCAGTGTGGGCTACTGCACATGCGTCATGATGACAGTGCTGATAGATCGGCACAGTGCTGATAGGTTGGCCAGCTCAGCACTATGCAGTCAGCCTCGCCAGCGGAAATAGGTCCCGCCCGCTGCTTTTTAATGAGATTCAAGCTTCGGGCTCCCTGTGAGGCGCAGAGTGTGGGAGATTCACTTTGAAAATCCTGCTGAAAAAAGAAGCAGGATTTACTCCAGTTTTTATGCAAATTCGGCACTTCTTTTGGGAGAATTCCACCCAACATGTTCCTTTAGCTCCATTCCAAAACAAGTGCCTCAATCACCAACCATGTGAAAGTTTCCCCAAGAAACACATCATATGCAACCAGCAGGAACCTTCTATCCAAAAGTCAGTCATGTAATAGAACTCTTTTTTCCTGGATGGGTGCAGAACTATTAACAATCAAAGTGCTCAACAGTACTCTGGAAGAACAGTCCCATTTGACCAGATCCACATTCAGCATTTACTTCCTCCATGACTGGCGCACCACGGCTGCAGTATTTACCATGTACAAGATGAACTACAGCAGCTAGCCAAAGCTTTGATATTATATTTTAGATACATCTAAAAATACAAAGGCTTGCAAAAGTGCACCACTATCTGCAGGTTTCCCTTCACGTCAGACCCCATCCTGACTTGGACGTACATTACTCCACTGTCTCTGGGTCAGAATCCCATTCTTCTCTCCCTAACAGCACTGTGGGAACACCTTCAGTACATCGACTGGAGCAGATAAAAAGGCAGCTCACCACCGCCTTCTCAAGAGCAATTAAGTGTGAGAATAATGTTGGTCTAGCCAGCAATGAGAATGAATGTAAAAAAGAATCAGTCAGACAATGGGTTAGCCTGAGCATCCTTTGATAAACTGATCATTTCTTGCACAATATATCCATATGCTGGATGTCCCTGGTCTGGGAATTGGACTATATTTCATTACCTGCTGGTGTCAAGTTTTCCCTTGACCTTTCTGAAGTCTTGAGAGGTGTAATAAAAAGATGTCAGTAATGTTTCTTCCAACTACTACATAAACACCTGCAGGAAGGTGGTTTACATTTTCTGTTAAACCTGCTCAATCGTTTTTTTTCTATATTCGATAGCTGCTACTCGCAGTACAGTGGTTCTACCTTCAGCAGCTAGACTGCAGAGGTTCAAGAAGGCAGCTCACCCATCATCTTTCTGAGCGCAATTAGGGAGGGGCAATAAATGCTGACCATGCTAGCAATGCCCACCAAAAAGGAATTTTTAAAAAATCAGCAGGATTCTGGAAGGCAGAATTTCTGGTTCATTTTCATACAATTTCCTTTGTCATAACTTGAAAACAAGTCCCTTTGCGGAATGTGTTCACTTGGCATGCTGCCTTCCTCAAACTCAACTGTGATGACTATGGTCCTTCCTATCTCCCCACTGTCATCCTCCTGCCCAGTCCCCTTTCTTCACTCCACCCTCTGACACATCACGACTGCCCCCGCCAAACAGAAATAATACTTCTAAAGATGGATTGCCTTTTCTTTAAGGGTCTTTTATTTGAGGAAGTGAACTGGTGCTATTTCCTGCTTGTCAAAAACTTACTTGGCAAACACCTGGCTTACCCCAGGGGTAGTGACTGGTGTGAAGGAAAGGCCAAAGGGTAAATAAACAGCATTCTGAAGTGTCTTTTCATCAGGAAATGCTGACTGGGCCCGTGAATGCTGTTTGTTGCTGTTTTTTTCTCTTTAACAGCTGCTCCAGGTAGAGACAGCTTCAAAACCAAATAGATGTTATTTTTTAAACTGCCTGCAAGATCCGGAGACAATTTTCCGAGAGGGTGGCAATGTGAATCTTAAATTCAATATTTCCTTTGCTTGAATATTAAGTTTCTGAAAGTGAGGACTGTTCGTGGTGCAGACAGGTGAAGACTAGATTTTCAGCATTCAATAATGTGGAAGTGCCGGCATTGGATTGGAACTATCAACAATTCCAGGGAAGGCAGAGTTCCCACAATACTGTCACATTAAAAACTTCCAGGATAGGGACAACATGAGTTACATACAAAGCAAATTGGGATAACAGAAGATAGAGGAATAGATATGTAGGCAGATTTTGACAACTTTAAAAGTAACAGGATTGTTGTGGTGGGTGGCTTTACCTTTCCCTGTATTGACTGAGACTCACTTATTGCAAGAGGCGCGGATGGGGCAGAGTTTGCAGGAGCATCCAGGAGGGCTTCTTGAAACAGTATGTAGATAGTCCAATTAGGGAATGGGCCATATTGGACCTGGTATTGGGGAATAAGCCTGGCCAGGTGGTCAGCATTTCAGTAGGGGAGCAGTTCAAGGACCACAATGTTCAAGTGACCACAGTGAATAAGCTTCTTGTGTGCAAGAAATAATACCTTTATTATATGTTAATACATGTGATAATAATAAATCAAATAAATCAAATCCAAGCCTTAGCTACTGATGGATGAAGACAAGTGCAGCCTCAAGTGCTAAATTCGGGGAAGGCTAATTACAACAATATTAGACTGGAACTAAGAATGTAGATTGGAGGTAGATGTTCGAGAGCAAATTACATAAGAACATAAGAAATAGGAGCAGAAGTAGACCATCTAGCCCTTCAAGCCTACCCACCATTCAATAAATCATGCTGATCTGAAATGGATCAGTTCTACTACCTGCCTGCTCCTCATAACCCTTAATTCCCTTATCGATCAGAAATCTATCTACCCCGTGACTTAAACAAGATAGCCTCAACTATTTTACTATTCAGTGAGATAGCCTCAACTATTTCACTGGGCAGAGAATTCCAGAGATTCACCATCCTCTCAGAGAAGAAGTTCCTCCTCAACTCTGTTCTAAACTAGCCCGCCATGCCCCCCCGCTCCCAAACTTGAGGCTGTGCCCTCTAGTTCTGGTGTCCTTTCTAAGCAAAAAGAATCTCTACCTCTACCCTATCTAGCCCCTTCATTATTCTGTAAGTCTCCCCACCTCCCTTCTAAACTCCAACGAGTACAGGCCCAGTCTATTCAATCTCTTCTCATAAGCTAACCTCTTCATTTCTGGTATCAGCCTGGTGAACTTTCTCTGTACTCCCTCTGAGGCCAATATATCCTTTCGCAAATAAGGGGACCAAAACTGCACACAGTACTCCAATTACGGTCTCATCAGTGCCTTGTACAGTTGCGATAAGACCTTCCTGCTTTTATATTCTATCCCTCTCACAATAAAGGCCAACATGCCATTTGCTTTCTTGATTACCTGCTGCACCTGCAGACTGAGTTTTTGCGATTCGTTCACAAGGACCCCCAGGTCCCTCTGCACAACAGCATGCTGCAGCTTTTCATCATTTAAATCATATTCCATCCTACTACTATTTCTTCCAAAGTCCACATATGACATGTGGGAGGTTTTCAAATGTAAGCTGATAGGAATTCAGGACTGGCCAATTCCTCTAAGGATGAAGGATAAGTATAGCAATTCTTGGGAACCCTGGATAACAAAAGATATTGTGAGCCTAGTCAAAGACAAAAAGGAGGTATTTGTCAAAGCTAGATGGCTGTGGAATACAAGGAAAGTAGAAACAAACTTTAGCAAGGAGTAAGGAGGGCTAAAAGGGGGTCACAAAAAAATCATTGACCAGCAGGATTAAGGAAAATCCCAAAGCTTTTTATACATATACAAAAAGCAAGACAGTAGCCAGATAGAGAGTTGGCCCACTCAAGGACAGGGAGGGAATCTATGTGTGGAGCCAGAAGAAATGGGCAAGGTATTAAATGGGTATTTTGTATCAGTATTCCCCAAAGAAGAGAAATTGGTGGATGATGATAGTTTGGGTCATATTGAGATCAAAAAGGAAGTATTGGGGGTCTTAAAAACATTAAGATATCTTTCCACTGCTGTTCTCTGTTTTCTAGGACCTTGTCAAAGGCTTTACTGAAGTTCATGTTGACACCATCCACTGCCCTACCCTCATCAATCATCTTCGTCACTATCCCGAAAAACTCGAGTAAGTCAGTGAGACACAACTTCCCCTTCACAAAACCATGTTGTCTCTCGCTAATATGTCCACTATCTATCTATTCTATCTATTTATAGAGGAACAGATATGTAGGCAGATTTTGGCAAGGTTGGCCTTGTTAGCAGCGTCAGTATTCCATGAAAGAAAAGAAGAAAAAGGCACAGTACTGGTTAGATACAGAGTAAAGCTCCCTCTATACTGTCCCTATCAAACACTCCCAGGGCAGGTACAGCACAGGTTAGGTACAGAGTAAAGCTCCCTCTACACTGTCCCTATCAAACACTCCCAGGGCAGGTACAGCACAGGTTAGGTACAGAGTAAAGCTCCCTCTATACTGTCTCTATCAAACACTCCCAGGGCAGGTACAGCACGGGGTTAGATACAGAGTAAAGCTCCCTCTACACTGTCCCCATCAAACACTCCCAGGGCATGTACAGCACGGTGTTAGATACAGAATAAAATTGCCTTTGCACTATCCTAATCAAACACTCCCAGAATAGGTAAAGCCCCATTTCTTTTAACTACTTCCAGGACAAATATAGTATAGGCTAGATACAGAGTAAAACTCCCTCTATAGAGTCCCAGTAAATACATTCAGGGTAGGTGCAGCACAGGTTAGATACACAGCAAAGACTTGGAATGGGTGGTTGACAATGAGCAAGATTCACTCAGCAATAACCCGCTCACTGACACTCAGATTGAGTTTTGCCTGGGCCACTCAGTTCCTGAATTCATTACAGCTTCGGTCCAAATGTGGATAAATGAGCTGAACTGAAGGGGTGTTAGTGACAGCACTTGACCGAGTTCAAACTGAATTCAGTGAGGATAAAGGGGAGGCTCCATTGATTAGAGTCATATGTAGCTCGAAGGAAGATGATTGTACTATGGTTGTTAGAGAATTACCTCATTTCTAGGATATATCAGCAGCAGTTCCTCAGGGTAATGTCCTAGGCTTAATCATCTTCAGGAATGATCCACACAGCATCATAAAGTCAGAAGTGGGGATGTTCACTGATAATTGCACAATGTTCCCTACATTTGTGACTCCTCTAACATTGAAGCTGCCATGTTTATATGCAGCAAGACCTGGATGATATTCTGGCTAGGGTTTATAAGTGGCAATATTTGTGCCAAGAGAGTGCCAGGTAATGAGTATCTCCAACAAGAGAGAATCCAACCATATCACCTTGACAACCATCTTTAGCTGCTTCATCACTGACCTTGTCTCCATCCTAAGGTCAGAAGTGGGGATGTTCTGCAATGATTTCACAATGTTCGCCATTCATGATTCCTCAGGTAGCAAAGCAGCTCATGTCCAACTTCAGCAAGACCTGGACAGTATCCAGGCTTGACTGATAAATGCTACACAAGTGTCATGTAATGACCATCTCAATAAGAGAGAATCCAACCACTCAAAAGCATTACTTTCGCTGAATCCACCCCCACCATCAATATCCTGGGTATTACCATTGACCCGAAACTGAATTGAACTAATAACGTGAATAGTGTGGCTACAGAAGCAGATCAGAGGCAAGGAATTCTGCAGAGAATAACTCACCTCCTCAAAGCCTTTTACCCATCTAGAAGATGTAAGTCACAGTTGATAGATACTCTCCATTTATCCAGATAGGTAAGCTTAACAACACTCAAGATTGAACCTCCAAGACAAAGAATTACGCCTGACTGGCACCCCATTCATCATGTTCAATCTTCATTCCCTCTGACACTGAAATACAGTGGCAGCCATGTGTACCATCTACAAAATGAACTGTTACAACTCGCCAATGATTTCTCTACAGAAGCTTCCAAAACCAAGACCTCTATCATCTAGAAGACAAAGGGAACTGATGCATGGGAATGTTACTGCTTGTACATTCTCCTCCAGGTTGCACACCATTCTGACTTTGAAATATATTTCTGTGACTGAGTCAGTTTCTGGAACTCACTTCCTAACATCAGGACATGTGTACCAACACTATGCAGACTGCAGCAGTTCAAGAAGGTGGCTCAGCACCACATTCTTAAGGGTATTTGGGAATGGGCAATAAATACCAGCAATGCCTATACCCCATCAAAGAACATATTTTAAAAAAATCCCTCTAAACTATGCCATATCAATCCAGACAGGTACACATGGAATAGGTAACTCTTTTCTTGCTGAATAAAAGGAGCTCCCTGCAGTTGCTGAGCCAGTAATCTGACTGAATTAACTAAATTCCATATGGTTTCACAGTGAGTGACCCTTACTCTGCTGAATAAACAGGAAGTCCTTGGAGATACACACTGTGTAACCATAACCCAGCTGATCAAACAGGAACCCCATATGGTTTCTCAGCGAGTGACTCTTATTCTTCTGAATAAACAGAGAATCTGTGCAGTTACGCATTTGACATCCTGCTTTACAGAAACACTGTAGTTATAAGTAGGTAATTAAACAAACGAAAGTGGATTTAACAAACATGCATCTGATAGGGAGACAGCTTCTTTAATTGGATTTTAAAGTTTGGATTGAAAGGATGGCACATGTTAATCAGGAGGTCTTAGCTCAGCAGCAGTCAAAGGCCTGAAATAACCTCAGCATCTTGGGTTAAATGAGGGGTAATTATCCAGGTTTCAAGCTTTTAGTTATTGGCAACTGAGGGAATGCATGTTTTGATACCATTTAAGTACAGGATTAGTTTTGGCTGTGATGCACCTGCAATCAAACAGTTATGTGGTACTTGCTGCTGATGTCCTCGTATGAAGAATGGGCATTAGTGTGAAGTTCAGTGTGATGATGCCACTCATGGACCTGATGTCCAGAAGAAAGCAGCATCATCAGGCCTAGTGAATGGAAGGATAACATTGGAAAGAACACAATCATCTGTAAACTCCATCATAAAGTTAATAGAACCAGAATGCTCCCTTCACAAACCCTCCCTTCTCCCTTCTCCCTTCACAAACCCTCTCCTCAAATTCCACAAATTTGGAATTCTATTTTCACCAGGGAAGATTAAGTGAACTGGGCAGGGGGTGATTCCCACATGTGGAACACCAGAACTTAGCTCTGAGTTCAAACAGGCTCTATTTTCAGGGAGTCAGGGCCTTATCCGACAATGTCAAGTTATTTAAATGGCCAGCCCTTTAAAAATGAAAAGAAAGCTGCCTACGCCTGTGAGAGTTGAAAAAAAAACAATAGTTTCATTAACTGTTTGTTGACATAACTCTAAGTGCTTCATTGTAGCATTATTAATGCTTGGTGGCTTTATACAAATTTAAAAAATATTCCTTTCACGGGACATGGGCATCGCTGGCTAGGCCAGCATTTATTGGCCATCTCTAATTGTCCTTGAGAATGTGCCTTCTTGAACAGCTGCAGTCCATGTGGTGTAGGTACACCCACAGTGCTATTAGGGAGGAATTTGTACAAATTTGACCCAGCGACAGTGAAGGAGTAGCAATATAGTTCCAAGTCATGATGGTGCGTGACTTGGAGGGGAACTTGTATGTGCAGATGTTCCCATGCAGCTGCTGCTCTGTCCGACTGGATGATAGAGGTTGCATGTTTAGAAGCTGCTGTCAAAGCAGTGATTTGCTGCATTGCATTTTGGAGATGGTACATACTGCTGCTATTGTGCATTGGTGCTGGAGGGAGTGGATGCTGAAAGTGATGGGATGCCAATTAAGTAGGCTGCTTTGTTCTCAATGGTGCTGAGCTTCTTGGGTGTTGTGGGAATTGCACTCATCTAGCAGAGAGACATAGAAGCATGAAAAATAGGTGCGGGAGTAGGCCATTCGTTCCTTTGAGCCTGTACAACCATTCAATACGATCATGGTTGATCAAGCATTTGCAGTATCCTTGATCCTTTAGTCATAAGGGCCACTTCCAGCTCCCTCTTGGACATAACTAATGAACTGGCTCCAACAGCTTTCTGTTACAGAGAATTCCACAGCTTCACAACTCTGTCAGTTAAGAAGTTTTTCCTCATCTCAGTCCTGAATGGCTTACCCCTTGTTCTTAGACTGTGACATCTAATACTGGATTTCCGCAATATTGGGAACATTCTTTCTGTTTCTAGCCTGTCCAAACCCATCAGGATTTTATATGTTTCTATGAGATTTCCTCTCATTCTTTTAAATTTCAGTCAGTGCAAGCTGAGTGCATCCATTCTTTTTTCATATGTCAGTCCTGTCATTTTGGGAATCAATCTGGTGAACCTTTGCTGGAGTTCCTCAATAGCAAGAATGTCCTTCCTCAGAATATACCATCACAACCCTGACTTATGCATTGCAGATGGTGCATAGATTTTGGCAAGTCAGGAGGTGAGTTACTATCTGCAGAACTCTCAGCTTCTGACTTGCTGTGGTAGCCTCAGTATTTATAATGGCTAGTCCAATTCAGTTTCTATTGATGGTTGCCCCAGGATGCTGTCGTTGGGAGGAAACTTGATGGTAACGCCATTGAATGTCAAGATGGTATGGTTGGATTCTCTCCTACTGCACATGCTCATTGCCTGGCACCTGTGTGGCATAAATGTTACTCGACATTTATCAGCCCTTGCCTGAATATAGGCACGGACTGCTTCATTTTCTGAGGAGTCGTAAATGTTGCTGAACATTGTACAATCATTAACAAACATCCTCATGTCTGACCTTATGATGGAGTGAAAGAAATTGTTGAAGCAACTGAAGATGATTGGCCCTGGTCACCATTCTGAGGAACTTTTGCATAATCACTTAGGACTGAAGTAATTGACTTCCAACAACCATAACCACCTTCCATTGTGCTAGGTACAACTCCAACCAATGGAGAACTTTCCTTCTGATTGCTGCTGGTTCGAGTTTTGCTTGGGCTCTTTAATGCTAAATGTTACTTTGGTGTCCAGGGCAATCATTCTCACCTCAGCTCTGTCAGATCTTTTTTTATGTTTGGACCAAGATCAGGAGCTGAGTGATCCTGATGAAACTCAAACTGGGTGTCACTGAGCAGGTTATTGCTGAGCAGGTGCTGCTTGATAGCACTGTTGATGACCCCTTCCATCACTTTACTGATGATCGAGGATAGACTGATGGGGTAGTAAACGGCCAGGTTAGATTTTTGCTGCTTTTTGTGTACAGGACATAGCTAGGCAACTTTCCACATTGCCAGATAGATACCAGTGCTGTAGCTGCACTAGAACAGCTCAGCTAGGGGTGTGGCATGTTTTGGAGTGCAAGTCTTTAGTATTGCTGCTGCAATGTGGTCACAGCCCATAGACTTTGCAGTATCCAATGTCTTCAGCCATTTCTTGATATCGTGAATTGAATTGAATAAATAAAATTGGTTAAAAACCAACATTTGTGATGCTAGGGACCTCTGGAGGAGGCTGAGATGAATCATCCTGAAGATTCTAGCTGAAGGTTGTTGTAAATGCTTTATCCTTGTCTTTTGCACTATTGTGCTGGGCTCCCCTATCATTGAGGAAGGGAATATTTTTGATATAATTTGATGTATTACTGTCACATATATTAACACAGTAAAAAGTATTGTTTCTTGTGCACTAAATAGACAGAGCATACCATTTATAGAGAAGGAAGCGAGAAAGTGCAAAATGTATTGTCACAGTCATAGCTAGGGTGTAGAGAAAGTTCAACTTAATAGGGTAGTTCCATTCAAAAGTCTGACAGTAGCAGAGAAGAAGCCGTTCTTGAGTTGGGTTGGGACGTGACCTCAAACTTTTGTATCATTTTCCCAACAGAAGAAGGTGGAAGAGAGAATGTCTGGGGTGCATGGGGTCCTTAATTATACTGGCTGCTTTGCCGAAGCAGTGGAAAGTGTAAACAGACTCAATGGGTGGAAGGCTAGTTTGTGTGATGGATTGGGCTACATTCACAACATTTTGTAGTTCCTATTTGTGGAGTGTCCTGCTCTAGTTAGAACATAGAACATTACAGCGCAGTACAGGCCTTTCTGCCCTCGATGTTGCACTGACCAGTGGAACCAATCTAATGGTCTTCTAACCTAAACTATTCCAATATTATCCATATGCCTATCCACTGACCATCTGAATGTCTTTAAAGTTGGCGAGTCCACAACTGCTGCAGGCAGGGCATTCCATGCCCTTGCTACCCTCTGAGTAAAGAATATTAGCTATTTAAATGTGCTTTTGCATTAATGACTTGATATGGTAGCGATTAGATCTAATCCATTACTTATTGGATCACTTAGTTCTCTCACTTTCTGTTTGCTATACCAGTAATCTTGTTGTAGTTTCACCAGGTTGACAGCTCATTGTTAAGTATGCCTGCAGTGGCTGATGGTATGTCCTTCTGAACTCGTTATTGAACTAGGATTGGTTCACTGGCTTGGTGAAATGGATACATGAGGTTATAGATGGGTGGGAAAATTTAATGTCCATCACAATGCCCAGAGTGGCTTGGTAGAGGTTATAGATTGTGGGCGAGTTCAATTCTGCCTCATGGATGCCCCATCTTGCATTGCTGAAGCTTGTCAAAATCTATCCCGTTTAGCATGGTGATAATGCCACACAACACAATGGAGACTATCCTCAGTGTGAAGACATGCCCTTGCCTTCACAAGGATTACACGGTGATCACTGTCATAGACCGAAACATCTGCGACAGGTAGACTGGGTAGACAGGTAGACAAGGTAAAGTAGGATTTTCCCTCTTGTCGATTCCCTTACTACCTACTGCAGACTCAGTTTAGAAGCAGTGTCCTTTAAGGCTTGGCTAGCTCAGTCAGTAGAGGTGCTACCGAGTTACTCTGTGCATTGTGATGGACATTCAATTTTCCCACCCAGAATATATTCCATCCCCTACCTCCACTCAGTGCTTCCTCCAAATTCAACAAGGAGGAGTGCTGATTGATCAGCTGAGAGTTAGTGGTAACCAGCTGAAGGGTTCCTTGCCCATGTTTCACCTGATACCACGAGACTTCATGGGATCCAAAGATGATGTTGAGTATTCTCGGGGCAATCTTCTTCTGATTGCATACCACTAAGCTGCCACCTCTGGTGGGCCTGTCTGATCGGTGGGATAGGAAATAGATATTAATTGGGAAAGTCAAATTAGTCACAGTATAATAGAGGAGGAATTTCTGGAGCGCATATGGCATGGTTTGCTGAAGCAATATGTTGAGGAACCAACAGGGAGCAGGCCATCTTGGACTGCATGTGGTGCAATGATAAAAGGATTAGTTGGCAATCTAGTTGTGAGAGAACTCTTGAGGATGAGTCACCATAACAGAATTGTCTATCAAGTTGGATAGTGATATAGTTGATTCTGAGACTAGAGTCCTGAATCTCAATCAAGGTAACTATGATGGTATGAGGCACGATTTGACCATGATGGACTGGGAAACATTGCTGAAAGGAAAGACATGGACAGGCAATGGTAGGCATTGAAAGAACAAATCGGTGAACTCCAGAAATTGTTTATTCCTGTTTGGCACAAGAGTGGTAATAATGTACCAGGCTTTCTGAGAGAAACATGCTTTAGTGAGGAGCTGAAGGAATCAGCATTAATAGAAAAATGATTTTGAGGAAATTGATGGGATTGAAGGTAGATAAATCTCCAGGTCCTGATAATCTTTATCCCAGAGTAGGGCTGAATGGCCTACTTTTGCTTCCAGTTTCTATGCTTCTATGAAATACCCAGAGATGTTAATAGTAGTGTCTACAACATTATCTGGAAGGTATGATTCCCTCAGTGTAACACTATTAGGTTGTTTCTTGACTAGTCTGTGGAAGCGCTCTCTGAACTTTGACAGAACCGTCCAGGTGGTGGTGGAGAGGACCTTGCATATTTGATAGGGCCATTGTTGTTTCTGCCCTTGGTCAGTATCGAGTGATCCATTCGGTTTCACCCCTTTTCGTAGATTTTGTAGCACTTTTAATAAAAATGAGTGGCTTCCTTGGCCTTTGCAGAGGGCATCTAAGAGACAATCACATTGCTGTGGATGTGGAGTCACGCTTTGGCCAGACCAGGTAAAAAGACATGAGTGAATCAGGTGAGTTTTTATGATAATCAACAATATTTTCATGGTTATCTTTTCCAAATTCCAGATTTAATTAATTAAGTTTAAAATCCACTGCTGATGTGTTGTGATTTGAACCTGGGCCTCTGGATTACTAGTCTGGTGACATTACCCTTATGCCACTGCCATACCCAAGAAATCGATTTAATATCACAGTATGCTGGGCGAGGCGAGAGTTGTGACTTGGACTGACAGCTCATAGAGATTATTAAAAGAGAAGATGTCTTTGATGTGGGGTTACAAGTGCAAATGTTTGTTTTGATAAAGAACTAAGTGCTTGAGATGCTTTTAACATTTTTAATAAGCATTTATGAATGGAGTATTTGTTTATTATAGTGAAAGTAAGAATAGATATTTAGCTCTTTATTGATTTGTTTAATCTTGGCATGGCTTCTGAGGTTTGCCTTGGTGAATATAGGGTGAGGTGGCATGGAGGATAAAAAGGTTGTGTGGTTGGGACATGAGTTGACATTAAGTTAGAATGGAGGATATAAAGAGCCATGGGAATGGTCGGGGTGGGGGATAATTTGACGTGAAGGTATAAGGAACCATGGATGCAGTACAAGTTGGCCTGGACGGAACACTGTAGAGTGAGGTGGGAGGGTAAAGAAGTGTGTGAGGGTGAGGCCTAGAGGCCCTAATATTTAACAAAATAAAAATACAAAACACAGTCCCAGAGACCTGAGGGCAGACTTTTTATATTGCCCATCTTTGCACTTTATAGCCCGTGGATGCCTCGGATCTCCATCCATGTACAGTGAACTCAATGCCATCTTGCCCCAGTGCCCCCAGCGGTGGAAACTGCACCATTTGGTTCACTTTTTCCAGAGCAGAAAAATTCCTGACTCAAACTACCCACTTTGGGATCGAAACTCCAGCCCACTATCTCTCCTCTCACAGACTCTCTCCAGCACACATCCAACACAGACAGTGTGTCTCTCAATTGTAAACTACCCTGATCATCCAACTGCTGCAAGTGATTACTGAGATGCTGAGTATGGGAACATGCATTTAGATCTTCAAGTTTGGTGCCCATGTGCCGAGTGGCAAAGCATGACCAAGCACTGGCATTACTTTATGTCTGTTTCTGGAATAACAGTACACTCAGGAAAAACAGTGTCTGTAATCAAATATCTAGGCCATGTCAGACTATCATACTCCAAATGCCCCATTAATGAATAATGAATGACCATGAGGACTTGATAAAGTGATAACTATACAGCCTAATACCCAAACAAAGTGGGTATCCCTGCACAGACAAGGTTATCAGCTGGATGGTTTTAACTATGTAATCTCCTGCATTCAATCTGTGCAGAGCTAATCATGCTATCAATCTGTATTCAACAACATTTTGCTTTATATAACATCTTTAACATAATAAAATTTTTCCAAGGTGTTTCACAGGAGCATTTGCAAACAAAATTTGAAACCAAACCAAATAAAGAGATATTAGTACAGTTGACCAAAAGTTTAGCCAAAGAAATAAGAATATAAGAACTTAAGAACATAAGAAATAGGAGCAGGAGTGGGCCATATAGCCCCTCGAGCCTGCCCCGCCATTCAATAAGATCATGGTTGATCTGTAGTGGCTCAGTACCATTTTCCCGCTTTCTCCCCGTAACCCTTAATTCCCTTATCAATCAAAAAACTATTCACTCTTGCCTTCAACATATTCAGTGAGGAAGCCTCCAACACCTCATCAGGCAGAGAATTCCAAAGATTCACCACCCTTTGCTTGAAGAAACCCCTCCAAAACTCCGATCTGAACCGCCCCCCCTCATCTTGAGGCTGTGCCCTCTAGTCCTGCTATCTTTGCTAAGTGGGTAGAGTCTCTCAACCTCTATCCTATCCATCCCCTTCATTATCTTATACGTCTCTATAAAATCCCCTCTCAGCCTTCTGAACTCCAAAGAGTACAAACCTAGCCTATTCAATCTCTCCTCATAATCCAATGCCCTCATCTCTAGTATCAGCTTAGTAAACCTTCCCTGCACCCCCTCCAAGGCCAATATATCCTTCCTCGAATGCAGCGACCAAAACTGCACACAGTACTCCAGCTGTAGCCTCACCAGCACCCTATACAGCTGCAACAGAACCTCCCTACTTTTATATTCTATCCCCCTCGCTATAAAGGCCAACATTGCGCTCGCCTTCTTAATCACCTGCTGCACCTTCATACTATGTTTTTGCGATTCATGCACAAGGACCCTCAGGTCTGTCTGCACCATTGCATGCTGCAGCTTTTCTCTATTTAAATAGTAATTAAATAGGCCGGAATCTTACCACTGTTCACCCCAGCGGGATTCTTCTATTCCCCCCGCAGTGAACGGAGATTTGGCTGGCTGCCAAATTCTCTGACTTCGCTGCAGCAAGAGCGTGATGTGAAAGGTAGGTAAGATCATGCCAGTAGACTTTGAGGAGTGTTTTAAAAGAGGATAGAAGGGTAGAGAGGCAGGCTGGTCCTGGGGCAAAGCTTAGGGGCCTGGTAGCCAAAGGCATGGCTGCAAACACTGGATGTTCACCTGACGAAGAGGCAAACTCTGAAAGCTTGCGAGTTTACTATCAAATAAATCGGTTGACTTAAACCTAATGTTGTCAGTCTTCTGACTGTGTTTACCCCAGTTCAACACCAGCATCTCCACATCATGCAAACACTGGAGCCAGAGTTGGAGCAAGCCAGAGAGCTCAGAGGACTCAAGGATTAGGAAATATTGCAGAGGTAGGTTGAGAGCAAGACCATGGAAGGGCTTGAATACAAGGATGTAAATTTTAAATTGCAGGCTTTGCTGAATTGTGCACCCATACAGGTCAGTAAGCATGATGATGAATGGGATTCAGTGAGTCAGGAATTGGACAGCATAGTCCAGAGAACCTGGACATCAATTTCAGAAGCAACAAAAGCACGGATAAAGGTTTCAGCAGCAGATGGCTGAAGCAGGAATGGCAATGCACATTTCCAAAAGAGTTAAAGGACCTGAAGGAGTTTCTGAGTTAGGAAGGAGTGAGGATATGGAGGGAATTGACTGAGTTGAGAATCTTCATTCAAATGGGCTAAATCACTATCTGCACCATCTGAACAGCACAGAACATCATGGCCCTTTAGAACATTAATAGGTTAACCTGACACAGGAAATTCTAGCCAGCTGTTGAAAACAGAAATCTAGCTCGATATCAGACAAAATAAGAAAGCACCGGTGAGAATTTTCAAAAGCTTAGATTGGGAAATATTAGAAGTAAGAATAGGTTTCTACGTGGATCAGATAGCCAGGAAATAGAGATGACCTGTTCTAGACTCACCAATAAGCAGTGGAGACGTGGGTGGACTAAAGGAATGTGCCTGTGCAATAAACTAACAAGGATCGGGGACAGAATTTAATGATCTTTGGAAAAAGACGCAAAAAGGTCGGTGACACTTTCGGCAGCTTTTCGGAAGTCTCACTTCATCATTGCTGCCGTCTTGTAATCTGTGGCCTTTTCTGTGAGCAATGAAGTGTGAAACAGGTTTAATTACCAGCTCTGATTAATTGTCATAAACTGCCTGTTCGGTGGAGGGCAACATTTTATAGTAATACCTAATTAGCAAGGATCTCAGTAAGTATGCATTTCTCCATTATTTTATTCCGGGTTATAGCTCCACAGGTGACAGCTGTCTTTCAAATCAACCTGTTCATGTTATAATAGCAGCTGACTCAAACTCGAGTTGCAGCTTGGGCTGGGAGCTGAAAAATCTCCTCTACACTGTCCCATCAAACACTCCAAGGACAGGTACAGCACGGGGTTAGATACAGAGTAAAGCTCCCTCTACACTGTCCCCCATCAAACACTCCAAGGACAGGTACAATACGGGGTTAGATACAGAGTAAAGCTCCCTCTACACTGTCCCCATCAAACACTCCAAGGACAGGTACAGCACGGGGTTAGATACAGAGTAAAGCTCCCTCTACACTGTCCCCCCATCAAACACTCCTAGGACGGGTACAGCACGGGGTTAGACACAGAGTAAAGCTCCCTCTACACTGTCCCCCATCAAACACTCCCAGAACAGGTACAGCACGGTGTTAGATACAGAGTAAAGCTCCCTCTACACTGTCCCCCCATCAAACACTCCCAGGACAGGTACAGCATGGAGTTAGATACAGAGTAAAGCTCCCTCTAAACTGTACCCATCAAACATTCCCAGGACAGATACAGCACGGGGTTAGATACAGAGTAAAGCTCCCTCTACACTGTCCCCCATCAAACACTCCCAGGACAGGTACAGCACGGGTTACAGACAAAGTCCCTCTACACTGTCCCCATCAAATACTCCCAGGACAGGTACAGCACGGGGTTAGATACAGAGTAAAGCTCCCTCTACACTGTCTCCCCATCAAAAACTCCCAGGACAGGTACAGCACAGGGTTAGATACAGAGTAAAGCTCCATCTACACTGTCCCCATCAAACACTCCCAGGACAGGTACAGCATGGGGTTAGATACAGAGTAAAGCTCCCTCTACACTTTCCCCATCAAACACTCCCAGGACAGGTACAGCACGGGGTTAGATACAGAGTAAAGCTCCCTCTACACTGTCCCCAGCAAACACTCCCAGGACAGGTACAGCACGGGGTTAGATACAGAGTAAAGCTCCCTCTACACTGTCCCACATCAAACACTCCCAGGACAGGTACAGCACGGGGTTAGATACAGAGTAAAGCTCCCTCTACACTGTCCCCATCAAACACTCCCAGGACAGGTACAGCATGGGGTTAGATACAGAGTAAAACTCCCTCTACACTGTCCCCATCAAACACTCCCAGGACAGGTACAGCACGGGGTTAGATACAGAGTATCTCCTCTCTCTGTCAGCTATCCCCATTTACACCCTTGAGTTAAAGTGACAAAAAAAAGTACAAAAGATCAAATCAATAAATTGAAGGTGCAGCTCCGAGACCCATTTATATCCTTTTCATTCCTATCCCATTTATTCTATTTTGGGTCAAATCAATTAAACTAAATTAACAAATTAATGGAAAAAATTAAAAGGCAAACCCTGAAAGGAATACTGCACCAAACTAAACAGATCTCAAAGGAAACTCAGAACATTCAAATTAAATGTGATTAACAGGGTTGATTGAACACAGGTGGCAGACACCACGTTCTCCCTCTCCAGGCATACCCGACAGAGAATGCAGCCTCCTAAGAGGGGCAGATGGTAGGGCCGAATTACCCCCAGTCTGTTGGCCTGCCTCATTGTGCTAGGGACCTGGGTTCATTTTCTTCTTGTGCTTTGTTTTCTCCCACAGTCCAAAAGATGTGGTATTTGATGGATTGGCTGTGCTAAATTGCCCCTTATGATCAGGGGTCCAGCGAGGGTAAATGCATGGGATTATGGAGACAGATCCTGGGTGAGATTGTTTTTGACGCAGACTTGATGGGCTGAACGGTCTCCTTCTGCACTGAAGGGATGCTTTCACTATGATTCTACCTGTTTATGGCAAGTTTGACCAGGCTGAGGAGCAGGATCATGAGGATGTCCCATTCCTTCCCCGCTCCTCAATGCACAAGGCACTATCCCCATTTACAGCTATACAAATACCTATCGTCTGTTTAACACCATTCAGGCATTCGAGTGTGGCGACTTCGGGACTTTCGCAATAACTTCATTGCAGCGTTTATGCATGCCTACTTGTGATACTAATAAATAAACTTTAATAGTGTAATTGCCATTAATATTGACAACACTGTCGCATCAAATGTTCATAAGACAGTTACAGCACAGTTTACATAGAATGGAGTGCCTCGCGCCCTTTCCCATCAAACATTCCTGGGACAGATACAGTACAAGTCAGGAACAGATTAAGCCCCCTCTACGCATTCAAAGTTCATGTCCCAAGGATGTCAACAGAGGTAGCTGCCTGCGTGATATTTTAGAGAAAAAAATACATAGTTGTTTATATTTACTGACCTCTGACATCTGTGGAAAGAGGCTGATGGCAACAGGCAGTGCAAATCCAAATGCTGCGAGGCACACGAGGCTGTGGAAAGGAAGAACCAGTCTCGGAAATGCCTTAAGGATCCATGTTCTGTACAGAAAGAGAGACAAATAAATACCTTTCTTGTCATCCTCAGCAGTTTAAACATGCATGGTGTCTATTTTCCCCAATTTTGTCCTGTTCTCTCCTGTGGGCACAAATTCTTAATCAAGTATTAGACCCCAAAGTAGCTCACCCAAGAGAATGATTCTCAACGGTGAATTCACCAGGGAAGTTAGGAACATTGGACCAAAGGCAGTAGGCATTATGACCCTTCAAGCCTGCTCCACCATTCAAGAAGATAGTGGCTAAACTGGTTGCAATTTCAACTCCATTTTGTGGTCTGCCCCCAATAACTCTGACTCCATCGTCTATCAGAAAATCTGTTGAACTCTGCTTGAATAAATTCAATGGCTCCACTGATTTTTGGAGAAGAAAATTCCACACACTAATAACCCTTTGAGAGAAATAAATGCTCATCGTCGTTTTAAATGGTAGAGATCTTTTTTATTTTTTTTTATTAATTAGTGAGATATAGGCATCGCTGGCTGCCAGCATTTATTACCCATCCCTAGTTGCCCTTGAGAAAGTGGTGTGAGCTGCCTTCTTGAATTGCTGCAATTCATTTCCTGTGATTGATCCATGATGCCATTAGGGAGGGAATTTCAGGATTTCACCCAGTGACAGTGAAGGAACGGCGATATATTTCCAAGTCAGGATGGTGTGCGGCTTGGAGGAGAGCTTGCAGATGTTGCGTTCCCATGTATCTGTTGCCCTTGTTCTTCTAGATGGGTTAGTAAGTTCGTCGACGATACAAAGGTCGGTGGTGTTGTGGATGGTCTGGAGGGATGCCAAAAGTTGCAGCGGGACATAGACAGGATGCAAGACTGGGCGGAGAAGTGGCAGATGGACTTCAACGTGGATAAATGTGTAGTGGTCCATTTTGGCAGGAATAATGGGATGAAGGAGTACAATATAAGGGGGTAGGAGTCTTAGCTGTGTTGTAGAGCAGAAGGATCTCGGGGTCCGGGTCCATAGGACTCTTAAATCGGCCTCGCAGGTGGAGGAAGTCAAGAAGGTCAAGAAGGCGTACGGTGTACTGGCCTTCATTAATCGAGGGATAGAGTTTAGGAGTCAGGAGGTAATGATGCAGCTCTATAAGACTCTTGTCAGACCCCAGTTGGAGTATTGTGCACAGTTCTGGTCGCCTCATTATTGGAAGGATTAGAGGCTATTGAGAGGGTTCAGAGGAGATTTACAAGGATGCTGCCTGGATTGGGAGGCAGGCCTTATGAAGATAGGTTGAGGGAGCTGGGACTCTTCTCACTGGAGAGACGTAGGTTGAGAGGCGACCTGATAGAGGTTTATAAAATGTTGAGAGAAATAGATAGGGTGGACTCTCAGAGACTATTTCCCCGAGCTGAAATGGTCACTACGAGAGGACACAGATTTAAGGTGCAGGAAGCAAATACAAAGGAGATGTCAGGAGTAGGTTTTTCACTCAGAGGGTGGTGAGTGAATGGAACCGACTGCCGTCAGAGGTTGTTGAGGCAAACTCACTGGGGTCTTTTAAGAGACTTCTGGATGAGTATATGGAAAAGAATAGGATAGGGGGTTATAGACAGGTCTGTGGATTGGTAGATGTGATCGGCGCAACTCATGGGCCGAAGGGCCTGTTTGTGCTGTATTGATCTATGTTCTAGATGGAACTGGTCTTTAGTTTGGAAGGTGCTGTCTATGGATGTTTGGTGAATTGTTGCAGTGCATCTTGTAGATAGTTGACACTGCTGCTACTGACTGTCAAGTGGTGGAGGGATTGAATGTTTATAGATGTGGTGCCAATCAAGCAGGCTGCCTTGTCTTGGATGGTGTTAAGCTCCTTGAATGTTGTTGAAGCTGAACCCATCCAGGCAAGTGGGGAGTATTACTGACTTGTGCCTTGTAGATGATGGATAGGCTCTGAGGAGTCAAGAGGTGAGTTACTCACAGCAGTATTCCTAGTCTCTGACCTGCTCTTGTAACCACCATGTTTACTTGGTGAGTCCAGTTGAGTTTCTGGTCAATGGTAACACCATTGCCTGGCATGTGTGGCACAAATGTTACTTGCCACTTGCCAGCCCAAGCCTGGCTATTGTGCAGATCTTGTTGCATTTGCACATGGACTGCTTCAGTATCTGAGGAGTTGCAAACGGTGCTGAATGTTGTGCAATCATCAGCGAACATCCCCACTTCCGATCTTATGATGGAGGGAAGGTCATTGATGAAGAGGCTGAAAATTGTTGGGTCTAGGCCACTGACCTGAGGGACTCCTGCAGAAACATCCTGGAGTTCAATAACTGATCCTCCACAACCACAACCATCTTTCTATGTACCAGGTATGACTCTAGCCAGCGGAGAGTTTGCCCTCTGATTCCCATTAATTCCAGTTTTGCCATGACTCCTTGATGCTACACTCAGTCGAATGCAGCCTTGATGCCAAGGGCTGTCACTTTTACCTTAGCTCTAGAATTCAGCTCTTTTGTCCATGTTTGAATCAAGGCTGTAATGAGATCAGGAGCTGAGTGACCCTGGCGAAGCCCAAACTGGGTGTCACTGAAAGAGTTATTGCTGAGCAGATGCTCCTTGATAGTTCTGTTAATGACCCCTTCCATCACTTTGCTGATGATTGAGAGTAGACTGATTGGGCAGTAATTGGCCGCTTTTTGTGTACAGGACATACCTGGGCAATTTTCCACATTGTTGGGTAGATGTCAGTGTTGTAACTGTACTGGCAGAGCTTGGTTAGGCTAAGTTCTGGAACACAAGTCTTCAGTACTATTACTAGAATTTTATCAGTGCCCATTGCCTTTGCAGTATCCAGTGCCTCCAACTGCTTCTCGATATCATGTGGAGTGAATCGAATTGGCTGGAGATTGGCATCAGAGGTGCTGGGGACAACTGGAGGAGGCTGAGATGGATCATCCACTCGGCACTTCTGGCTGAAGATTGCCGCGAATGCCTTACCTTTTGCACTGATGTGCTGCGTTCCTCCATCATTGAGGATGGGAATATTTGTGCAGCCTTCTCCTCTAGTGAGTTGTTTAATTGTCCACCACCATTCCCGACTGGATGTGGAAGGACTGCAGAGCTTAGATCTGATCCATTGGCTGTGGGATTACTTAGCTCTGTCTATCACTTGCTGTTTTTGCCATTTGGCATACAAGTAGTCCTGTTTGGTAATTTCACCAGGTTAATACTTCATTTTTAGCTATGCCTGGTGCTGCTCCTGGCATACCCTCCTGCACTCTTAATTGAACCAGGGTTGATTCCCTGGCTTGATGAATTGTAGAATGGGGAATATGCCGGGCCATGAGGTTGCAGATTGTGCTGGAGGACAGTTCCACTGCTGTTGATGGCCCACAGCACCTCATGGATACCCAGTCTTGAGTTGGTAGATTAGCTCAAAGTCTGTCGCATTTAGCACAGTGATAGTGCCACACAACACGATGGAGGTTAGTTTCAATGTGAAGGCAGGACTTTGTCCCCACAAGGATCTTGCGGTGGTTATTCTTACCGATACTGTCATGGAATGATTCATCTGCAGCTGGCTGATTGGTAAGGATGAGATCAAGTATCTTATTTCCTCATTAGTTCCTTCACCAGACCCAAACTAGCAGTGATATCCTTTATGAGCCAACCAGCTCGATCAGTAATGCTGTTGTCAAGCCACTCTTGGTGGTGACATTAAAATCCCCCATCCAGGATACATTTTGACCCTTGCCATCCTCAGCGCTTCCTCCAAGTGTTGTTCAAATGTTATTCATAAATTAGTTCCCTACTTCTAGGCTGGAATGTTATGACTGTTCACGTCAGTGGAATTCTGGATGCTAAATTCTTTGACTTCGCTGCAGTGAGAGTGTGGCGTGAGTAGCCGGTAAGACCGTGCCCACAGTCTCTCCCATCAGTGAAAAGATCCTCAAGCCTAAGGTCCTCTGTCTATGTGGCTCACTCTCACATCTCAAGTCCGTAAAAGTATGTATATTCTGAATTTTCAGTCAATACTTTTTAAAATTGGACACAAATAAGCTGTTAAGATGGCTGCTGCAAATCATGCAACTTTTGACATTTGGACTATAGGCAACGTTAAATCTCCAGCAACTAATTAAGTATGGACATAGGTGACCGCACCTCACAACCATCTATGCAATTCACACATCTCATTGTTTAAGGATGGACCAACACTGAAGACTACAGAGCTTCCAAACTGCCTGTTTCTATATTTCATACTGAATAAAAGGAAAGATCCTATTGGATCACAATAACCTCTCCACCCAAACTAGATGATGTGGTTTCAAAAATTGCTAACCTAGTGATCATGTGACCAAAGCTCATTTCTGATCCCCAGGGATCACAGCAGATCCATCATCAACATCAGTCGTCAGCCAGTCTGTGGACTGATCTCAAACTGGTGGAAGTCATCAAGAAGGCAAAGAATTTAATATTTTCCAAAATTCATCTGAGAACCAACAATTCAACTGCAAGAACCTCCAATAGTTGACAACAAGGGGAATACAATTTTAACGAGGGTGCAGCAGCACAGAGATTTGGGTGTATTTTGTACATCATTGAAGATGGCAAGATTGGTTGACAAAACAGACAGTGTCCTTGGCTTTATAAATAGAAGAATAGGGGAAAGAACAAGGACGATATGTTGAACTTTAAATGACACTAATTTGGCCTCAGGTGAATATTGTGTTCAGTTGTATCAGAACTTTCTATGGCTCCTGCTCTGCCTAAGACGGCAAGAAACTACAAAACATCATAAACATAATGCAATCCAACACACAAACCAGATTGCCATCCACTGACTCCATCCATACTTCCCGCTGCCTCAGCAAAACAGTCACCATAATTAAGGACTCTGTGCATCCCGGACATTCTCTCTTCCAACTTCTTCCGTTGGGAAAAAGATAGAAAAGTCTGAGATCACATCTCAACTGAGTCAAGACAGCTTCTTGCCTGCTGGCATCAGACTTTTGCATTAAGTTGATCTTTCTCCATCCTAGCTATAACTGTAACACTACACTCTCTCATTTCCTTCTCCATGAATGGTATGTTTTATCTGTATAGTGCGCAAGAAACAATACTTTTCACTGTACACTAATACATGTGACAATAATAAATGAAATCAAAATCAAATCATAGAACATAGAACATAGAACAATACAGCACAGAACAGGCCCTTCGGCCTTCGATGTTGTGCCGACCAAAATAAAAAGCAATGCCCCTCCTAACTAAACCATTCACTTCCCATCCATATACTTATCAACTAACCTCTTAAACGCCACCAAACTTGGCGCATCTACAACAGCTGCAGGCAGGGCATTCAACTCCCTAATCACTCTTTGAGTAAAGAACCTACCTCTGATATCCGTCCTATAACTCATACCCCTTAATTTAAAGCTGTGTCCCCTCGTGCTAGCTTTCTCCATGCTAGGAAAAAGGCTATCACTGTCCACCCTATCTAAACCTCTAATCATCTTATATGCTTCGATAAGGTCTCCTCTTAGCCGCCTCCTCTAACGAAAACAACCTCAAATCCCTCAGCCTCTCTTCATAAGACCTGCCTTCCATACCAGGCAACATCCTGGTAAACCTCCTCTGTACCCTCTCCAATGACTCCACATCTTTCTTATAATGCGGGGACCAGAACTGCACACAATACTCCAAGTGCGGCCGCACTAGAGTTTTGTACAGCTGCAACATGATGCTGCGGCTCCTAAATTCAATCCCCCTACCAATAAAAGCTAAGACTCCAGAAGCCTTCTTAACAACTTTATCCACTTGACTGCCTACTTTCAGGGATCTATTGACACATACACCAAGAACCTTCTGTTCCTCAACACTATTAAGAGCCCTACCATTAGCCCTATACTCTACACATTTATTGTTCATGCCAAAGTGCATTACCTCACACTTTTCCACATTAAACTCCATTTGCCACCTCTCGGCCCAGCTCTGCAACTTGTCCAAGTCACTCTGTAAACTAAAACACCCCTCTTCACTATCTACCACAACACCAACTTTAGTATCATCTGCAAATTTACTGATCCATCCCTCAATACCCTCATCCAGATCATTTATAAAAATTACAAACAGCAGGGCCCCCAAAACAGACCCCTGAGGCACACCACTCGTCACCGAACTCCACGATGAATATCTCCCATCAACCACCACCCTCTGTCTTCTATCTGCCAGCCAATTCTAATCCAATTAGCTAAATCACCCTCTATTCCACACATCTGCATTTTCTGTAGAAGTCTTCCATGGGCCACCTTATCAAACGCCTTACTAAAGTCCATATATACTACATCAAACGCCTTACCCCCATCCACCTCTCTGGTCACTTTCTCAAAAAACTCAATGAGTTTAGTAAGGCATGACCTACCCTTCACGAAACCATGCTGACTATCCCCAATCAATTCATTTCTCTCCAAATAACTATAAATCCTATCCCTAATAATTCTCTCCAATACTTTGCCCACAACAAAAGTAAGACTCACTGGCCTATAATTCCCTGGAAGGTCTCTCTTCCCCTTCTTAAACAATGGGACCACATTCGCTATCCTCCAGTCCTACGGAACCACACCCGTAACCAACGAGGACCTGAAGATCAGAGCCAGAGGCTCTGCAATCTCCTCGCTTGCCTCCCAGAGAATCCTAGGGTAAATCCCGTCCGGCCCAGGGGACTTATCCAACTTCAAACCCTCGAGAATTTCTAACACATCCTCCTATCTACTACAATACTCCCCAATTTGCAACCCTGTACCTCAGTGCTCTCCACAGCTACATTTCCAGCACTCTGCGTGAATACCGAAGAGAACTATTTATTCAGTGCCTCGCCAATCTCTTCAGGCTCCACGCACAACTTCCCACTGCTATCTATGACTGGCCCTAATCTTGCCCTACCCAATCTTCTATTCTTAACATATCGAAAGAAAGCTTTAGGATTCTCCTTAATCCTATCAGCCAACATCTTCTCGTGTCCCCTCTTAGCTATCCTCAATTCACTTTTTACCTCCTTCCTAGCTAATCTATAGCTATCCATTGCACTACCTGAGCCTTCAAGCCTCATCCTGACATAAGCCTCCTTTTTCTTCTTAACCAGCAAATCAACTCTTTTCGTACACCAAGGCTCTCTTACTCGTCCATTTCCTCCCTGCCCGACAGGGACATACTTATCAAGGACTCTCAGCAGCTGCTCCTTGAATAAGCACCACATTCCAGATGTTCCCAGTCCCTGTAGTTCCCTAGTCCAATCTACGCACCCTAATTCTCTCCTGATTGCCTCATAATTACCCTTCCCCCAGCTATAACTACTGCCCCCAGCTTCATGCCTATCCCTGTCCATCACTAAGGTGAACGTAACGAATTGTGGTCACTATCACCAAATTGTTCACTAACTTCCAAGCCTAACACCTGGTCTGGCTCATTGCCCAGCACCAAATCCAATGTAGCCTCACCTCTAGTTGGCCTATCTACATACTGAGTCAAAAAACCTTCCTGCACACTCTGTACGAAAACTGACCCCTCTAACGCGCTAGAGCTATAGCTATTCCAATCAATATTAGCAAAGTTAAAGTCCCCCATCACAATTACCCTACTACTTTCACACCTAATCAGAATTGACTTTGCAATCCTTTCCTCAACCTCTCTAGAACTATTAGGAGGTCTGTAAAAGACTCCCAACAGGGTGACCTCTCCTCTCCTGTTTCTAATCTCAGCCCATACTACCTCAACAGACAAGTCCTCATCAAACTTCTTTTCGATCCCCGTGATACAGTCTTTGACCAGTAACGCCACTCCTCCCCCCCTTCTACCCCCTTCTCTACTCCGACTAAAGCATTTGTACCCCGGAACCTGCAACATCCATTCCTGTCCCTGCTCTACCCAAGTTTGGGTTTACAACCCAAATCAGTGTAGTGTTGAATGGCCATTCTGCGCTGTAAAAGTTTTATCATTCTGTGGACTGAATGGCCTCCTTTTGCTGCCACAAAGCAGGCTTGAGGAGTTGAATGGTATATGATGGCCACAGGGGATCATCAATAGTAATGAATATGAATAGTAATAAATAAACGGAGATCCACTTTATCTCCGTGGATCTCATAGAGTACGAAATCTTCTATTGAGTGAATGGAGGCTCGGCTAATAGGGAAGGAGCAGCTGGAGAGGGTGGTTTAAAACAAGTTGACTCCAGTCAGGCCAATAATCAAAGGACTCTAGGATTTGATCTGTATACTGTAGCTACAGAAGTGGTACTTTATACACGTTGTAAAGAGTGTTGGTGACAGAAGATTGGCCTCAGCGAGATTATTACAAATGGCCTCTCCCTTTTCCTATTTGACAGGGACAACATACATAGAACATAGAACATTACAGCACAGAACAGGCCCTTCGGCCTTCGATGTTGCGCCGACCAATATAAAAAGCAATGCCCCTCCAAACTAAACCATTCCCTTCTCTTCCATATACTTATCAACTAAGCTCTTAAACGCCACCAAACTTGGCGCATCTACAACTGCTGCAGGCAGGGCATTCCACTCCCTAATCACTCTTTGGGTAAAGAACCTGCCTCTGATATCCGTCCTATAACTCATACCCCTTAATTTAAAGCTGTGTCCCCTCGTGCTAGCTTTTTCCATCCTAGGAAAAAGGCTTATCACTGTCCACCCTATCTAAACCTCTAATCATCTTATATGTGACTTATATGTGACAAGTGACTGAATGGCCTGTTGCTCTGATTCTGTAGCCTGCCTGCATTCATGGGCCTGCTTCTTGTAACCCTAGAGACGTTCAGATCTAGGGAAGAAAATTAGAAATGTAAAGACCAAAAAAAAACTTGTTAAATTACTGAGAGACAGAAGAAGAAGCCTTTTAATTGCTGCCTTGCCAAAAGCAATTTGAAGTATTGTAATGACTGATAGAAAAATGAAGTGTGAACTCTCTGCGTGCTTTATTCTCAGGCCAGGTCACAAATCAGTCATCAGAATTTCCTAATTAAGGATTCTGTGCCACAATTAAGCTACTAATTATTGCATATAATTTCCCATTCCAACTCGGAGTTGTTTTCCCAAAAAGCCAAGTAGAAACAGATTTACATAAAATTCCAAATAGTCTTTCCTTGTTTCATAGTTGTCAACAGTGGTAAGAGTTGGCTTGAACACGCGTAGGAGCATGATGATTAAGAACACATGCATGGAACACTATTCTGAGTACATGCTAAATTAGTTATCGCTCTTGGGGCTAAAGGGATCAAGAAATACGTGGGAAGGCGGGATCAGGATATTGATTCTGATCGTCAGCCATAGATTCATAGACGCATTGAATCCTGCAGTGCAGAAGGAGGCCATTCGGCCCATCAAGTCCTCACCACCACAATCACACACATAGCCGTAAACCCACTTATTTACCCTGCTAATCCTCTGACACTAGGGTCAATTTAGCATGGCCAATCAATCTAACTCACATATCTTTCAGACTGTGAGAGGAAACTGAAGAACCTGGAGGAAAAGCACGCAGACATGGGGAGAATGTGCAAACTCCATGCAGCTCGGTGGTTATCGGCCAGGCTGTCTAACCTCATTTTCTGTTTTTAGTATCATTAATCAAGAAGAGTCGATTTGGATTTGTTAAGGAAAGGTTGTGCCTCACTAATCTGAATTTTTCAAGAAATTGGTTAACACGGTTCGCTCAGATTTTTACACAACCCTTTGTTAGGTCCCATATGGAAGACTGATCAGAAAATTTAAAGCTCATCATATCCAAAGGGAGAATGGCAAGTTGGATCCAAAATTAGGCTGAGAAGCAGAAGTAAAGTGTTATGACTGAAAGTTGCTTTTGTGATTGGAAGGCTGTTTCCAGTGAGGGCCCCTTGTGAATCATATTTTAGATAAGCAGTACACAAATGATATTAAAATTGTCTGTGAGGTTGATAGTGAGGACAAAAGGTGTAGACTGCAAAAATGTATCACGGGGCAGCACAGTAGCACAGTGGTTAGCACTGCTTCTTCACAGCTCCAGGGACCTGGGTTCGAATCCCGCTCAGGTCACTATCCATGTGAAGTTTGCACATTTTCCCTGTGTCTGCTTGGGTTTCCTCCCACAGTTCAAAGATGTGCAGGCTACGTTGATTGGACATTCTAAATTGCCCCTTAGTGTCCTGGGATGCATAGATTCAAGGAATTAGTGGGTAAGTATGTGGAATATGGGATAGGGCTTGGGTTAGGGCAGACTTGATAGGCCGAATGGATTCTTTCTGCACTGTAGGATTCTATGATTTAGATATGAAAGGTCAGGTGGACAGAAAAATGAAATTTGAACTGGAGAACTGAGAGACTTGCGTAGGACAAAAACGGTATTGGAATATAATATGGAGACTGGAACTGTTCCAAGTGTAGCCTAATCAAAAATCTAACAAACTTAATATAAGTTAAATTATTATGGTAGCTCATGAAGCAAGTAAGGAATAGAAGGAAATTTGGCTGATTGGATAAGTAACTGGCTATCTCATAGAAGACAGAGGGTGGTGAATGGAAAATTTTCAGTCTGGAGGCTAGTTACCAGCGGTGTACCACTGGGATCAGTGCTGGGTTCTCTATTATTTGTGATTTTTATCAATGACTTGGAAGAGGGGGCTGAAGCGTGGGTTAGTAAATTTGCTGATGACACCAAGTAGATGAGGTGTAGGGTTCTTGTAGGTTGCAAAGAGACATTGATAGGATGCAGAGCGGGGCCGAAAACTGGCAGATGGAGTTTAACTCTGATAAGTGCGAGGTGATTTGTTGTGGTAGGACCAACTTGAATGTGGATTACAGGGCCAATGGCAGGATTCTGAGGAATGCGGAGGAACAGAGAGATCTTGGGATTCATCCCCACAGATCTCTGAAGGTTGCCACTTAAGTGGATAAGCCGTGAAAAAGGCTTATATTGTGTTAGCATTTATTAACAGGAGGTTTGAGTTTAAGATCCATGGGGTTATGCTGCAACCATACCGGACCTTGGTGAGACCACATTTGGAATATTGTGTTCAGTTCTGGTTTCCTCACTATAAGAAGGATGTGGAAGCATTGGAGAGAGTGTAGAGGAGATTTACCAGAATGCTGCCTGGTTTGGAGGGTAGGTCTTATGAGGAAAGATTGAGGGAACTGGGGCTTTTCTCTCTGCAGTGGAGGAGGATGAGAGACGACTTAATAGAGGTTTATAAGATGATGAAGGGGATAGAGGGGATGTGCAGAGACTATTTTCTCAGATGTCGCTGTTACTAGGGAGCATAATTATAAGGTTCATGGTGGGAGATATAGAAGGGATGTCTGAGGTAGATTCTTTACGCAGAGAGTTGGTTGACGTGTGAAATGCTCTGCCTGCTGTGGTCTTGGAGTCAGACACTTTAGGAACTTTCAAGTGGTTATTGGATAGGCACATGGATCACACCAGAATGATAGCGAGTGGGATAGCTTGAACTTGGTTTTGGACATGGATTGGCACAACATTGAGGGCTGAAGGGCCTGTACTATGCTGTATTGTTCTATGTTCTAACTGCTCTTCAATTCTATCCCCTTTGAAAGTGAATTTGCTCTTTTATGGCCTTAAGAACCTGTATTGCTACTTTCAATATTTTATACTTCCTCATTTAGATACAGTTTCCATAGAGTATGTGGCCTCCTTCTTCACGTCTAATTGTATTGAAGTTGAATTTTCAATTCTATATCCCTGCCTGCCAGTATATTAATCTCTTCTTGCAATTTGTAATACTGGGCAGGATTTTCTGGTCACGCTTACATGGAAACCGGAAAATCCTGCCCGAGGTCAACGCCCCTTGCCTGTTATGATTCCCGTGGCAGACAGGACGGGAAAACCCGCCCCACTTTATTAATTGCATACTAATAATTTAACGTTGCTTGTAATTTTGAAATTGCACTTTCAGTTCCTGGGTCTAAATTGCTAATGTAACTGTCAACAATGTTGCCAACTCTGACCCTTGTGGAACACTGCCTTTTTTCAATTATCTGAATGAGGTCAAATTGAAATAAACAAATGACTGTTAAACAAGTCATTATGGAGCTCATTACCTCAAACCCAGCTTAGCTAATGAGTCTTTAACGTGACCATGCCAGCTTGGGTATGTTATCACTGTAAACAGTTGCATCAATAAACATGTTCATTACTATAAAAAGAAAAACTCTCAATATTTTAATCTGTTCCACTTGAAAGGATTCATGTTTCCAAAACAGGCAGAGTTTTGGCTGTGCAACCTTATATGAGTTATCAGATTAGTAAATACACCTTCTGTTGTGGCACCTGGATTATAATTTCCTTTTAGTTTTGTATAAATGTCTTTCTTTGAATGAATTTTTGTGTTTATCCAGGTGAGCGAAGTTAGTGTTTGGCAAGGAAGCATGAGGGAAATATTTCTAAGGCCCATTGTGAAGTGCTAGTGCCCTGATTCACGATCACTCTGTTTCCAGATGGACTAATGTCATACTGCTTCCTCAGTCTCATTGACGTCAGTGTAAAGTTCAGTACAATACACACTGCTGACTGGATGCTTTTGTCGTGAAAACAGTTTTTTTAAACCAAACAATGATTTTGAATCTACCAGCTAAAAACTCAAATTGAAACTTTAAAAACAGAGATTAAAGTCAGATCTTGATTCTGAAGAAAAGTCAGACTGACTCAAATCGTCAACTCTGTTTCTCACAATAAGAAGTCTCAAAACACCAGATTAAAGTCATCAGGTGAGTGAAGGAGCAGCGTTCCAAAAGCTCGTGGTATCACATAAACCTGTTGGACTTTAACTGGCATTATGAGACTTCTTACCGTGCCCACCCCAGTCCAATGCCGGCATCTCCACATCTGTTTCTCACCCCACAGGTGTTGCAAGACCTGCTGAGTTTTTCCATCATTTTCTCTTTTTATTTTTGAATATTGATATGGACTGGACTGCTTCATTTTCAGAGGAATTATGAATACAGCTGAACATTGGGAAATAATCAGTGAACATTCCCACTTCTGAACTTATGATGGAGGGAAGCAGCTGAAGAAATCTAATACAGGATTCAAAAGAAAGTGTTAAGAAGGTGGAACTCACTACCACAAGGAGTGGGTGAAGAGTATAGTCTACTTAAGAACAATGAGGGACAGGAAGATAGTTGCTTATCATGTAGATTTGAGCACAGCACAAACACCAACATGAACTGACTGGGTCAAATGGCCTGTTTATGTGCTGGGCATCCTATTTAATCTTGTGTGGGATGTTTTTTCTTGTTGGGGAATCTGGAACTAGGGGTCACTGTTTTCGAATAAGGGTCATTCATTTATGACAGAGATGAGAGACTTTTTTTTCTCTCGTGGGGGCATGAGTCTCTGGAATTCTCTTCCTCAAAAAGCAGTGGAAGCAGAGTCTTTGAATATTTTTAAGACAGATTATTAATAAACAAGGAAGTGAAAAGTTATAGGGTATAGATAGCGATAAGATTACAATCAGATTAGCCACCAGCTGAGGCAGGATGCTCATTGGTAGAATCATAGAACCTTTTAGTGCAGAAAGAGACTCTTTGGCCCATCGAGTCTGCACCGAACACAATCCCACCCAGGCCCTACCCCCATATTCTTACATATTATACCCATTAATCCCTCTAACCTATGCATCCCAGGGCACTAAAGGGCAATTTCTTAGCATAGCCAATCAATCTAACCTGCACGTCTTTGGACTGTGGTAAGAAACCGGAGAACCCAGAGAAAACGCACGCAGACACAAGGAGAACGTGCAAACTCCACACAGATAGTGACCTGAGCTGAGAATCGAACCCAGGACCCTGGAGCTGTGAAGCAGTAGTGCTAACCACTGTGCTACCATGCCACCCGAGTCAGCAGGAGCCTCATTTTTTTCCACAGAATTCACAGAATCCCTACGCTGCAGAAAGAGGCCATTCAGCCCATCGAGCCTTCACTGAAAACAATCCCATTCAGGCCCTATCTCTGTAACCTCGTATGTTTACTTTGCTAATCTTATGACAGTAAGGAATTTAGCATGGCCAATGCACTTAACCTGCATACTTTCAGACTGTGGAGAAAACAAGAGCACCTAGAGAAGACCTGTACAGATACAGGAAGAACGTGCAGACTCCGCATAGATAGTCAGCAGAGCCAGGAATTGAACCAGGTCCCCTGCGCTGTGAGGCAGCAGTGCTAATCGCTGTGCCATCATGGGTAAATAGTTCAGTGGTATTTTTGGAAGTATTGCTGGGGAAAATTCTTTAAATTGCTTTTACTTTGGGGTTTTGGCCATGAGGATGTGGTGATGGTATGTAGCAGATGAACTGAAAGCTGTAATGTGGGAATGATATTTTTGAGGACCTGGAATCTCTGTACCTTCCCCAGAACTTGATCAGAGGGATCCCAGATGCCACTTCCCTGCCTATTGCTCTTCCTTCTCTTCCCTGGGCAGCCTTTGGATGCCTGCAGACATAGCCCCCAACAGAATGCAAGCTTTCTCCTGACAGACCAAACCTCCTTGTCATGACCCAGCATCATTACAGTGAGAAGTTAGCAAAGTTCCTCCAACAATACAACACGATACTTTCACTAATTATGTACTAACTAAAGCAAGTCCAAAGCAGCTCACCTGAATATTACATGGTTAATATTTTAAGTGGAGAGTGAAGAGGGATGGGTCCTTCACGAGCTGAACGTATGGGAGTGTGTGACTGTTTGACTGTCAGCTGGATCTGCCCAATGGAAGACTGCATACCAAAGCAGTAGTAGAGCCTTGCTGACATCATGATCCACCTGCTCTACTTACTTTCACTGTACAGGTAGCAAACCAAATCAGTCAGGCCTCTGAAAATGGTCAGAAGAATCCTGTTATTTTAAATTTTTTCTGTTTGTCTCTCCTGTAGTGCCAGCATTAGTGGCACAATTGACCCTGTGTTCCATTGCAGACACTTGGTCTCTTCAACCTCTGTTATAGGATAAGTCAAATGATCAAATGATACAAGTGGCACAGTAGCATACTGGTTAGCACTGTTGCCTCATGGTGCCGGGGACCTGGGTTCAAATCTGGCCTCAGGTAACTGTCTTTGTGGGGGCTGCATGTTTTCCCCGTGTCTGCATGGGTTTTCTCTGGGTGCTCTGGTTTCGTCTCACACTCCAAAGATGTGTGGGTTACATTGATTGGCCATACTAAATTGCCCCTAGCGTCAGGAGGATTAGCAAGGCAAATATGTGGGGAATGGGAATGGGAATTTAAAATTGTGGTCAGTGCAGACTCAATGGGCCGAATGGCCTCCTTCTGCACGGTAGGGATTCTATGATTAAGGGGACAAGAAATAGAAAAGAGAAATGAGAATTTCAGTGGGGTAGAATGATTTTAGTTTACTTGACAGATTCAAATATTGGCAGGTAAAACGGTAACAAAACAATAGGCTATCTTTCAAAGGAGATGCTTCAGGATATAGTCCCACAAGGGGGAATGGGACAGAAACCAAAGCCAGAGCCTTTTGGATGACAAAAGAGAGACAGCGTAAAGTGAAGCAGAAAAAAAACATATATACCAGATGCCAGGTGGGAATATTTCAGGCGGAAAAGAGAAGTTCAGAGAGAAAATCAAAAAGAAAATAAGATAGGCAATGAGAGAATGAACATAGATGGCAATCCAAAAGTTTTCTGTAGGCATCTAAATGGTAACATGGCAAAAGGAGGAGGGTTGAATAAGAATCAAAAAGGGGATTTGTACCTGGAGGAACAGGCATCACTAACGTATTAATTAGTACTTTGAATCTGTTTTTAATCAAGGATTAATACAGGCCAATGTCATAGTAAAAGAGGACATTTCACAATGAGCAAGTGTCAGATAAGTTGGCAGTACTTAAAGTTAATAAGTCACCAGAGCTGGATGGGTTACCTTCGAAAATACTGAAAGAAATAAAGGTGAAATTGCAAAGATACAGGTTATAACATTCCAATCCTTCTAAAGTCCAGGTCATTAAGTTAGAGGTTTACAAGATGTTGAGAGGAATAGATAGGGTGGACTCTCAGAGACTATTTCCCCGAGCTGAAATGGTCGCGATGAGAGGGCACAGATTTAAGGTGCAGGGAAGCAAGTACAGAGGGGATGCTAGGGGAAAGTTTTTCACTCAGAGGGTGGTGAGTGAATGGAATCGGCTGCCGTCGGTGGTGGTCGAGGCGAACTCGCTGGGGTCTTTTAAAAGACTTCTGGATGAGTATATGGGATCCAATGGGATTGGGGGTTATAGATAGGTCTATGGCTGGGTAGGTTTTGATGTGTTCGGCACAACTTGTGGGCCGAAGGGCCTGTTTGTGCTGTAGTGTTCTATGTTCTATGTTAAATCGTTGAAGTTGAGCAGGCAGGCTGAGAAAACAGGCAAAAAGGCATTCAGGATCCTGGACTTTATAAATAATGGCCGTAGGAAAGGCAGAAAGTTACGATGAACCATTACAAAACACTGGTTCAACCCTCAACTGGAGTATTGCATTTGATTCTGTGCAATGTACTTTAGAATGCAAAGAGTTTAGAAGTGTATTATGTGGATAGAATGCAGAAGCTGTGGTTGTATTCCTTAGAGAAGTTGAGGGAGATTTGAAGATTTAGATAGAGTCCAGAGAGAAATTGCTCCCACTGGTGGCACTGATTCAAAGTGATTGGCAAAAGAACGACAGCGATACAAGGAAAAGCCTTTACGCAGAGTGTGCTTAGGATCTGGAATACATTCCGAGAGTGTGCTGAAGGCAGATTCAATCGCGGATTTCAAAAAGAATTCAATAAGCATATGAAAAGAAAACATTTGTCAGACCACAGGTGGGTGAGTGGAACTGAGCTGCTCTCATGGGCAGCCAGCAGGGATTGAATATCTTCTTCCTACAAAACTTTATGTTTCCATGAAATCAAGAAGGATGGATGATGAAGGGAACAAAAATGACAAGGATGAGAAGGAGGACCATGAAGATAAAGAGGGAGCATGAGGAAAAGGCGGTGGAGAGAAAGGCAATTGCTGAGAATAGGAAATGCAAATTATCCTCATGAAGGCAATTAGGAGGACAAAGAGGGGTGGATGAGAATCAGAAGAATGATGATGACTCGTGTTTCAATTTTTGTTGACATTTTTGAAAGGAAATGGCCCTGTCTTGTTTTAAGAGGGACAAATGGATATGACCAGAAAGGTGAAGGTGGGAGAGCTAACTGAATACACAATCAATGAAGTAGGTTTTGAGGAGGTCTTTGAAAGTAGTGGCAGGGTGAAGGGTTTAAAGAAAAAGTTCCAGAGACAGGGACAGCAGGAAAGACGTACAACTGGATGCTCTGTCAGCATTGTTGAACTAGAAAGAGCAAGAAATGCAAATTGGGGCTCTCAGAAGAATGACACATGCATGCTAGGACACAGGCTTGCACAAAACTGCAGTAGCAAGGTACACTCAAGCTACGGAGATACCTAAAGTCCAGAAAGCAAATTGTATTGTAGGATAGGGGCCTGCAAAAACAAGATGAATAGATGTTCAGGGTATGACTTCTTGTTTAAGGTAAAAGAGAGAATAGATTAAATTAGATCCTCACATGCCCAATATTAATCCCTCAAGCAACATCACCAAGAACAGACCATGTGATTATTTCTCTCATTGCTGTTTGTGGGATTTTGCTATGCACTAATGGGCTGCTGGGTTTCCTATATTACGAAAGTAAATACCTCAGAAGCATTCAATTGCCTGTAAAGTGCTTTGGAAAATCCTGAGATTGTGAAATAATCTATAGAAATACAAGTCCTTTCTTTCTCCTGGAGTTCTAGAAGTTGCAGGAGGTGGGGTACGGTAAGAACAGGTAACATTCCCAAGGTGAAAATAAATCGTTTGGCAATGACAGAATAGAAAATTTGAGGCTTAACTCTAGACTGAGCAAGATATTGAGGCTGAGCTGCTTTGGGTTCAGTCTGAGTGAGCAGCTGGGATGAGAAATGGATTCAGCATCTGACGTGTGAAGTGTCTGGCAGGAGCCAAAAGAGAATGGCTTGTGTCTTGTCAATGTTTAGCTGGAGAAAGTTGTGCCTTGTCCAAGGCATGGTGTGTGCCAGGCAGTCAGACAGGCAGCACAATGCTAGCTGTGGTATGGTAGCATCATGGTTATTTTACTGGACCAGTCATCCTGAGAGAGTGTGAGAAATTGAATTCTGTTTCTGGAAATAAAATCTGGAATCAGTAGAAGTGACCATGAACCTGTAAGATTCTTGTAAAAACTCAAAAGGCTAATATGTTGGAAACCTGCCGTCTTTACCCGGCCTGAACTTATATGTGACTCCAGTCCCACACCAATGTGATTGGTCATTAACTGACCTCTAAATTGGCCTAGAAAAATACTCAGATGAATCAAACTGCTTTCAGAAAGGAGGCTTAATACCACGAGAGGCAATTGTGGATGCGGAACTAAATTCCATAAAGCAGTAACCGAGGCCTGATAGTGAGGCACAGCAGAAAAGGCTGTTAAAAGAAAGAGGCAAATTTAGCAAACAAATGCTCAATCGAGTGGAAACTCAAACAACAGCCATTTTTTGGATTAGAATATGGTCATTAGACTCCAATCAGCAGATCAGTCTTACTAACCCTTCTTTACATCATATTTCTCAATCCTTGTTCCCTTCAGAAATGCATCAAATTGGCCCTGAATTTCTTGTCTTATTTCTTTCTTGGTAGGAGAAATGATAAAAAATCGGGAGAATGTTTGCAGAAATCCTCAGTTGCTGCCTTTTGAGCCTATTGATAACGTCAGTTCTAATGTCTTTTCCTGGTAATTTTAGCCACAGCTCGATTTCCCTCTTGTGTGGAAACATTCCTCCTTTCTTACTCTTGCATTCCTTGTGTTTTTAAGCTTGTGTTCCCTGGCACGTGAATCCTCCATCATGGTAAATACTTTTTGGCTGTGTGAACTTTTTCTCAATCCCTTTGACTGGGACTGCGAGTCTGTACGTGTGATCCTGTGTTGTAAATTGGCAAATGGTGTGTCGAAGGGTGAAGTGCGCCAGTGTAACATGACATTTAGCTGAGGGTATTTTTGTGGGCGAGGTACGTTTACGTTTACGCCTCTAATTCACTTCCATGTGCTAAACAAACAGCCGTGCGGCAGGTTGAGGTGTTTATTAGCAAGTGAAAGCTGTCTGATGCAGAGAACATGCTGGAGACGTCTAAATTTATCACTATTATAGCAGCTCTGAGTGAGTTCACATTTAAAGACAAAGTTAGAAAACAACAAATAATGAATGGGGAAATCTCATTCAGCCAGTGGAGGCCATTCACTCTAACACCCGAGTGCAACTTCATTATCATAGCTTCTGCTGAAAGCAATCAGAACTTCCAAAGGAAGATGTTTTAACTTAAGTTACAGTTTTCAAAAATTAGACTTGCTCCAAATACTCTGGTTAACGACTGATTAACAAATGAATCAACTCAGGCTCAATCCACCCAAATAATGTTAGCACTCCCTTCCATCACAGAATCTTTATTTTGAAGGGGCAGAGTGACAGAGTTACCTGGGCATGGTTGCCTCGAGCTTATGTTACTGTATCAAGAGGCCAGGACGAGAATCTGACTTCAAATCACACCATGTCGGAATTTGAAATTTTCTTTTAGTAAAAGTGGACTGTTGCAAAACCTCAATGACTTCACTAATGTCTTTGAGGGAAAGAGGCCTTTCATTCTCACCAGTGTCATACCCAAGCTAGTATCACAAACTTTCTACTGTCCACTGAAGCACACAAGCTGGCATTGACACCCAACAATAAACTGCAAAAATGATATGAAGGCAGGTCCCAGGTAGGTTTTAACATAGAACATAGAACACTACAGCACAAACAGGCCCTTCGACCCACAAGTTGTGCCGATCATATAAGTGCCTACCAGGCTATAGAACTATCTGTAACTCCCAATCCCATTAAATCCCATGTACTCATCCAGAAGTCTCTTAAAAGACCCCAGCTAGTTCGCCTCTACCACCACTGACGGCAGCCGATTCCATTCACTCACCACCCTCTGAGTGAAAAACTTACCTTTAACATCTCCTCTGTACTTGCCCCCAAGCACCTTAAACCTGTGTCCTCTCGTAGCGACTGTTTCAGCCCTGGGAAATAGCCTCCGAGAATCCACTCTATCTATTCCTCTCAACACCTTATAAACCTCTATCAGGTCACCTCTCAACCTTCGTCTGCTGTTTGTGATTTTTATAAATGATCTGGATGAGGGTATTGAGGGATGGATCAGTAAATTTGCAGTAAATTTGGTGGTGTGGTAGATAGTGAAGAGGGGTGTTTTAGTTTACAGAGTGACTTGGACAAGTTGCAGAGCTGGGCCGAGAGGTGGCAAATGGAGTTTAATGTGGAAAAGTGTGAGGTAATGCACTTTGGCAGGAACAATAAATGTGTAGAGTATAGGGCTAATGGTAGGGCTCTTAATAGTGTTGAGGAACAGAAGGATCTTGGTGTATGTGTCAATAGATCCCTGAAAGTAGGCAGTCAAGTGGATAAAGTTGTTAAGAAGGCTTATGGAGTCTTAGCTTTTATTGGTAGGGGGATTGAATTTAGGAGCCGCAGCATCATGTTGCAGCTGTACAAAACTCTAGTGCGGCCGCACTTGGAGTATTGTGTGCAGTTCTGGTCGCCACATTATAAGAAAGATGTGGAGGCATTGGAGAGGGTACAGAGGAGGTTTACCAGGATGTTGCCTGGTATGGAGGGCAGGTCCTATGAGGAGAGGTTGAAGGATTTGAGGTTGTTTTCGTTAGAAAGGAGGCGGCTAAGAGGGGATCTTATTGAAGCATATAAGATGATTAGAGGTTTAGATAGGGTGGACAGTGATAGCCTTTTTCCTAGGATGGAGAAGGCTAGCACGAGGGGACACAGCTTTAAATTAAGGGGTATGAGTTATAGGACGGATATCAGAGGTAGGTTCTTTACTCAAAGAGTGATTAGGGAGTGGAATGCCCTGCCTGCAGCTGTTGTAGATGCGCCAAGTTTGGTGGCGTTTAAGAGGTAGTTGATAAGTATATGGAAGAGAAGGGAATGGTTTAGTTAGGAGGGGCATTGCTTTTTATTTTGGTCGGCACAACATCGAAGGCCGAAGGGCCTGTTCTGTGCTGTATTGTTCTATGTTCTATGTCTCTCCAGGGAGAAGAGAACCAGCTCCCTCAACCTATCTTCATAAGTCATCCTCCCAATCCATGCAACATCCTTGTAAATCTCCTCTGCACCCTCTCAATAGCTTCCACATTCTTCCTATCGTGAGACGATCAGAACTGCACACAGTACTCCAAGTGGGGTCTGACAAGGGTCTTATAAAGTTAATAGAACATAGAACATAGAACAATACAGCACAGAACAGGCCCTTCGGCCTTCGATGTTGTGCCGACCAAAATAAAAAGCAATGCCCCTCCTCACTAAACCATTCCCTTCTCATCCATATACTTATCAACTAACCTCTTAAACGCCACCAAACTTGGCGCATCTACAACAGCTGCAGGCAGGGCATTCCACTCCCTAATCACTCTTTGAGTAAAGAACCTACCTCTGATATCCGTCCTATAACTCATACCCCTAATTTAAAGCTGTGTCCCCTCGTGCTAGCTTTCTCCATCCTAGGAAAAAGGCTATCACTGTCCACCCTATCCAAACCTCTATATCTTATATGCTTCAATAAGATCCCCCCTTAGCCGCCTCCTTTCTAACGAAAACAACCTCAAATCCTTCAACCTCTCTTCATAGGACCTGCCCTCCATACCAGGCAACATCCTAGTAAACCTCCTCTGTACCCTCTCCAATGCCTCCACATCTTTCTTATAATGTGGCGACCAGAACTGCACACAATACTCCAAGTGCGGCCGCACTAGAGTTTTGTACAGCTGCAACATGATGCTGCGGCTCCTAAATTCAATCCCCCTACCAATAAAAGCTAAGACTCCATAAGCCTTCTTAACAACTTTATCCACTTGACTGCCTACTTTCAGGGATCTATTGACACATACACCAAGATCCTTCTGTTCCTCAACACTATTAAGAGCCCTACCATTAGCCCTATACTCTACACATTTATTGTTCCTGCCAAAGTGCATTACCTCACACTTTTCCACATTAAACTCCATTTGCCACCTCTCGGCCCAGCTCTGCAACTTGTCCAAGTCACTCTGTAAACTAAAACACCCCTCTTCACTATCTACCACACCACCAACTTTAGTATCATCTGCAAATTTACTGATCCATCCCTCAATACCCTCATCCAGATCATTTATAAAAATTACAAACAGCAGGGGCCCCAAAACAGACCCCTGAGGCACACCACTCGTCACCGAACTCCACGATGAATATCTCCCATCAACCACCACCCTCTGTCTTCTATCTGCCAGCCAATTTCTAATCCAATTAGCTAAATCACCCTCTATTCCACACATCTGCATTTTCTGTAGAAGTCTTCCATGGGCCACCTTATCAAAAGCCTTACTAAAGTCCATATATACTACATCAACCGCCTTACCCCCATCCACCTCTCTGGTCACTTTCTCAAAAAACTCAATGAGGTTAGTAAGGCATGACCTACCCTTCACAAAACCATGCTGACTATCCCCAATCAATTCATTTCTCTCTAAATAACTATAAATCCTATCCCTAATAATTCTCTCCAATACCTTGCCCACCACAGAAGTAAGACTCACTGGCCTATAATTCCCAGGAAGGTCTCTCTTCCCCTTCTTAAACAATGGGACCACATTCGCCATCCTCCAGTCCTCCGGAACCACACCCGTAACCAACGAGGACCTGAAGATCAGAGCCAGAGGCTCTGCAATCTCCTCTCTTGCCTCCCAGAGAATCCTAGGGTAAATCCCGTCCGGCCCAGGGGACTTATCCAACTTCAAACCCTCGAGAATTTCTAACACATCCTCCCTATCTACTACAATACTTCCCAATTTGCAACCCTGTACCTCAGTGCTCTCCACAGCTACATTTCCAGCACTCTGCGTGAATACCGAAGAGAAATATTTATTCAGTGCCTCACCAATCTCTTCAGGCTCCACGCACAACTTCCCACTGCTGTCTATGACTGGCCCTAATCTTGCCCTAACCAATCTTCTATTCTTAACATATCGAAAGAAAGCTTTAGGATTCTCCTTAATCCTATCAGCCAACATCTTCTCGTGTCCCCTCTTAGCTCTCCTCAATTCACTTTTTACCTCCTTCCTAGCTAATCTATAGCTATCCATTGCACTACCTGAGCCTTCAAGCCTCATCCTGAGTTGTAGCATTAGCTCCCAACTCCTAAACTCAATCCCTCGATTAATGAAGGCCAGTACACCATACGCCTTCTTGACCAGATCCTCCACTTGCAAGGCCGATTTAAGAGTCCTATGGACCCAGATCCCAAGATCCTTCTGCTCCTCAACACTACCAAGACTCCTACCCTTGATATTATACTCCTTCATCCCATTGGTCCTACCAAAATGGACCACCACACATTTATCTGCGTTGAAATCCATCTGTCACTTCTCCGCCCAGTCTTGCATCCCATCTATGTCTCGCTGTTTTAAACGCAAATGTAAAGGAGGAAGGTAGGTAGAGAGATTTAGAGAAGGAGTTCCAGAGTTGAGGGTCCAGGCAGCTTGGAGGCATGGCTTTCCATGATAAAGCAATGGAAATCAGGGATCATAAGAAGTCAGAGCTGGAAGGGGAGATCTTGGGAGAGAGTTGTAAAACTGGAGGAGTTTACAAATACACAAGAGGGTGAAGCCATGAAGGGTTTTAATATCATGTCCTGGTTTTTTGTCTCATTGGAACCACCTTCCTCAACTTGTTTCCCTAAACTCCTTCACCCCCAACTTTAAAAATAGATGTCTTTTATTCAAAGACCATAAGACATCAGAGCAGAATTAGACCACTCAACCCACTGAGTCTGCTCCCCATTCAATCATGGCTGATATTTTTCTCATCCCCATTCTCCTGCCTTTTCCCCATAACCCCTGATCCCCCTATCAATCAAGAACTTATCTATCTCTGTCTTAAAGACACTCAATGACCTGGCCTCCAACACCTTCTGCGGCAAAGAGTTCCACAGATTCACCACTCTCTGGCTGAAGAAATTCCTCCTCATCTCTGTTTTAAAGGATTGTCCATTTAGTCTGAGGTTGTGTTCTCTGGTTATAGCTTTTCCTACTAGTGGAAACATCCTTTAGAAGTTTAAACTTACGTAAGTAGAAGGTAGTATCGATGGACATGGGCCAAACACAGACAATTGGGACCAAGTTCGCGGTTTTAAAAAAAGGGTAGTAGGGGCAAGTTGGGCCGAAGGTGCTGTAAACCTCTATGACTCTATCCTCTCCACATCCAGTCTATCCAGGCCTTGCAGTACCTTTTAGTTTCAATAAGATCCCCCCTCCTTCTAAACGCCAATGAGTACAGATCCAAAGTACTCAACCGTTCCTCACACGACAAGCTCTTCATTCCTGGAATTCTTGTGAACCTCCTCCAAGGCCAGCACATCCTTCTTTAGATATGGGGTCTAAAATGGCTCACAATACTACAAATGGGGTCTTATACAACTTCAGAAGTACATCTCTTGTATCCTAGCTCCCTCGACATGTATTCCAACATTGCATTTGCCTTCCTAACTGCTGAATGAACCTGAAGAGAATCTTGAACAATGACTCCCAAGTGCATTTGTGTTTCTGATTTCCTAAGCACTTTCCCATTTAGAAAATAGTCTATGCCTCCATTCCTCCTTCCAACGTGCATAACCTTACACTTTTCCACACTGTATTCCATCTGCCACTTGTTTGCTCACTCTTCTAGTCTATCCAAGTCTTTCTGCAGTCCCCCTGCTTCCTCAACACTACCTGACCCTCTACATATCTTTGTATCTTCTGCAAACTTAGCAACAGTGACTTCAGTTCCTTCCTCCAAATCATTAATGTATATTGTAAAAAGTTGTGGCCCTACCACGGATCTTTGGGGCACGCTGCTAGTCACCAGCTGCCATCCTGAGAAAGACCCCTTTATTCCCACTCTCAGCATCCCGCCAGTCAGCCAATTCTCTATCCAAGCCAGGATCTTACCATTAACACTATGGGCATTTAACTTATTTATCGTGGGCATCATTGGCTAGGCTAGCATTTATTGCCCATCCCGAACTGTCCTTGAATTGAGTGACTTCTTAGGCCATTTCAGAGAGCATTTTAAGAGTCAACCACATTGCTGTGGGTCTGGAATCATTTAAACTTCAGAGAATCACTACAGTGCAGAAGACGGCCATTTGCCCCTGCATCATCTCTCCAACAGAGCATCTTTCCCAGGTCCACCCATCCCAGTAACCCAATCCATTCTTCTCTCCCACCCACTCCCCCTGCCCTCTCCACCACCTTATCCCCTCAGCATCCTGGGACATTAAGGGGCAATTTAGCATGGCTAATCCACCTAACTTGCTCATCTTTGGACTGTGGGAGGAAACCCATGCAGTCACTCAACCCTGGCACCAAGAGGCAGTAGTGCTAGCCACTGTACCACCGTGCTGCCTGTGTAGGCCAGGTCATGTTAAAAACAGCAGATTTCATTTTCTAAAAGAAAGGAAAGCGGGGAGCAGATTTAGGACTGAGTGAAGAGGAACTTCTTCACCTAAAGGATTGTGAATCTGTGGAATTCCCTGCCCAGTGAAGCAGTTGAGGTTACCTCATTGAATGTTTTTAAGCAAGGATAGATACATTTTTCAACAGTAAAGGAATTAAGGGTTATGGTGAACAGGCGAGTAAGTGGACCTGAGTTCACAAAAGATCAGTCATGATCTTATTGAATGGCGGAGCAGGCTCGAGGGGCCAGATGGTCCACACCTGCTCCGAGTTCTTATGTTAAATGGCATCAGTGAAACCAGAGAAGTTTTTATCATGACAAATTGACAATGATTTCATGGTCATCATTAAACTTTTCATTCCAGATTTTTTCAGATTCAAATTTCATCATCTGCCATGGTAGTATTAAACCCGGGTCCCTAGAGCATTACTTTGGGTCTCTGGATTATTAATCCAGTGCTAAAACCATTACACAACCACCTCTCCCAATGATGTGAAGTGTTTAATGACTCCTTTGTCACTAGATTGAAATCACTGATCAGCTGCCTTTCCACTCCATTTCCCTGAGGTCACTCAGCCAGAGTACCCTGGCATCTTTCTCTAGTTTCTCTCCCATCTCCCCTCATGCTCTCTTGAGTTGATCTGGTCCATGTGTCCAATCTCTTAATTCCTCAACCATATGCTTATTGAACTGCTGACCACCCAACCTCCACCCTGGTGGTGAAGTGTGCATTCAATAGAAAACATTTGTTGACAATAGTGGCTGCTTCACCGTTGTGCAACACATGGCATAGATTGTGCAGAAAGTTCCTGCCCCTCATCTGAAAACACAGCATCAGTTTACACAGATATGTTAACAGGCCCAGATCGACCTCACCTTTCTCCATTATTCCACTGTCTCTAAACAGACTATTTGTTTGACATTCAGTGTTGGATGTGCAGAAATTTTCTCCATTTAAATATTAAGAAGATGGAAGCCAGTGTCATGAGTCCCCACTACTAACTCTGCTCTCTGGTTATCGACTCTATCTCTCCACCTTGCAACAGGCTGATGCTAGTCCAGTCAGTTCACAACCTTGTTGTTAATTTCCAGGGATCAGCTCCCAATTGCACACTCAGACTAAGACTACCTGTTTCTGCCTCTGCTACATTAGCCAATTTCCCTTCTATCTGTTTACCTGCCACTACAACTCGAGATGTGCTTATGACAATGCACGCCTGGCTAGCCTCAGTTCTTTTCTGGAGTTGCCACTGTAACCGTGTCTACACTATTGTTCAAGAAGGGGAAAGAGAGACTTTCCAGGGAATTATAGGCCAGTGAGTCTTACTTCTGTTGTGGGTAAAGTATTGGAGAGAATTATTAGGGATAGGATTTATAGTTATTTAGAGAGAAATGAATTGATTGGGTATAGTCCGCATGGTTTTGTGAAGGGTAGGTCATGCCTTACTAACCTTATTGAGTTTTTTGAAAAAGTGACCAAAGAGGTGGATGGGGGTAAGGCGGTTGATGTGGTATATATGGACTTTAGTAAGGCGTTCGATAAGGTGGCCCAGGGAAGACTTCTGCAGAAAATGCAGATGTATGGGATAGAGGGTGATTTAGCTAATTGGGTTAGGAATTGGCTAGCAGATAGAAGACAGAGGATGGTGGTTGATGGGAGATATTCATCGTGGAGTTTGGTGACATGTGGTGTACCTCAGAGGTCTGTTTTGGGGCCCCTGCTGTTTGTAATTTTTATAAATGATCTGGATGAGGGTATTGAAGGATGGATTAGTAAGTTTGCGGATGACACTGAAGTCGGTGGAGTGGTAGATAGTGAAGAGGAGTGTTATAGTTTGCAGAGAGACTTGGACAAGTTGCAGAGCTGGGCTGAGAGGTGGCAAATGGAGTTTAATGTGGAAAAGTGTGAGGTAATGCACTATGGCAGGAATAATAAATGTGTAGAGTATAGGGCTAATGGTCGGATTCTTAATAGTGTTGATGAACAGAGGGATCTTGGTGTATTTGTGCATAGATCCCTGAAAGTAGGCAGTCAAGTCGATAAGGTTGTTAAGAAGGCATACGGAGTCTTAGCTTTATTGGTAGGGGGATTGAATTTCGGAGCCGCAACGTCATGTTGCAACTGTACAAAACTCTAGTGCGGCCGCACTTGGAGTATCGTGTGCAGTTCTGGTCCACACATTATAAGAAAGATGTGGAGGCATTGGAGAGGGTACAGAGGAGGTTTACCAGGATGTTGCCTGGTATGGAGGGCAGGTCTTATGAGGAGAGGCTGAGGGATTTGAGGTGTTTTCGTTAGAAAGGAGGCGGCTAAGAGGGGACCTGATCGAAACATATAAGATGATTAGAGGTTTAGATAGGGTGGACAGTGATAGCCTTTTTCCTAGGATAGAGAAAGCTAGCACGAGGGGACACAGCTTTAAATTAAGGGGTGATAGTTATAGGAGGGATATCAGAGGTAGGTTCTTTACCCAGAGGGTGGTTAGGGAGTGGAATGCCCTGCCTGCGGCAGTTGTAGATGCGCCAAGTTTGGTGGCGTTTAAGAGGGTAGTTGATAAGTTTATGGAAGAGAAGGGAATGGTTTAGTTTGGAGGGTCATTGCTTTTTTCATAATTGGTCGGCGCAACATCGAAGGCCGAAGGGCCTGTTCTGTGCTGTAATGTTCTATGTTCTATAACATTACTAAATTGTCAAAAGCTACAGCTGCTAGGTCCAATAGAGCATAAGAAGGTCTGGCAAAATTCTGAGCAACCATCCAGACCACTGTATTGGGTACTGGAGGGCGGCTGAGGGATCTGAATTCCAACAAGATTCAGTCAAGGTGTGGAAAGAATCAAAATGACAACAGGACCCAACTGCAAGACTTACTTCTCCAGCGCCGACATAATAACCGGAGGCAGCACCAGGATAGGGATAGGGAGGACTATTCTAGTCATGGCAGTCTCCATCAGTGCCTGCAAAAAGTACCAAACATAATTCCGGTAAATACATTTAAACTTAGTCACTAGAGTCCCTCAAAGCACATTGTTACATATAATGCAGCTCCACCAACGACACAGTTTTTTGTGATAATTTTGATATAAAGATTACATTGATGACAGGATTTTCCCCTATAATGTTGAACTTTTGGCTTACTGTATGAGGGATAGCAGTACTGAGGAACAGAAGATATGACTACGTCAGCCATTCACTCTCTCATCAAATACTGTCCCCATCAAACACTCCCACAACAGGTACAGCACAGGATTAGATACAGAGTAAAACTCTATCTAACAGGACAGGTACAACTTGCAGTTAGATACAGAGTAAAGCTCCCTCTATACTGTCCCCATTAAACACTCCAAGGACATGTACAGCACAGGGTTAGATACAGAGTAAAGTTCTATCTACATTGTCTCCACCAAACACTCCCAGGACAGTTATAGTACGGGGTTAGCTACAGAGTAAAGTTCTCTCTGCACTGTCCCATTGAACACTCCCAGGATAGGTACAGCATGGGGTTAGATGTTGTGTTGTCTAGATTTAGAAGTACCACCATTAATGGAATCAAGTTTGTTCTGGACCCTCTTATCTTCCCTTTCAACACCTTTACTGATGACACTGATTTACTATCATAGTTCCAAGTCCACTTTCACTGAATTGCATTGCAGCTTAGTAACCCTGGCCTATTCTGAATTTAAAACTGGGCCCATAGTTACCCTTGTCCAAAGGTGTGCAGGTTAGATGGATGGTAAATGTGTGCAGGGATGGGCGTTTGGCCTGAGTAAAATGCTAATTTTGGAGAGTTGGTGCAGACTCAATGAGCCAAATGGTCTTCTTCTGCAGTGTAGGGATTCTATAGTTTACCAAAACTACTCTAAGTCTAACCAAATAATGATCATTACTGATGCCCCTTCCACTTGCCCAACATTTCCTAAAACTAAGTCCACAGCTGCCCTTTCTCTCATTGCACTTGCTACATCCTGGCTAAAAAAATACTCTCCTGAAATGCAGTGCATGCCAATGTGTTGGACAACCAATGGTGGGAGTGCAGAGGATAGAGATCATGTGTATGACAATACTGTACCTTTAAGAAATGTATTTATATTGTGGTTCTTGTGAAGGGTATGTTTAAGGGCCAGCTCTGTGCTAAGGATGCAGAAAAATTATTGATCCTAGTTGTTAGGATGGTTGTTTTAAACTGAGCTAATGCAATTTTGTTTATTTTTTGGATTGTCTCCTAGAGTTTCAGGATAGTGTTTCATTCGTTTGATTGACAGAAGCCGAGTCACGTGCTATTGGGAGGAGCTACACTTACAGGGACAAGCAGACAGTTTCTGCTTGGATCTGCAAGGAGCAGGAGCTCTTACTTATTTGTCTCTAGAAATTGTAATTTAGGACCTTTTAGAAAATAGGTATCTCTCTCCAGAGGTGTTCAGGAGGCGGAAGGACTAGCAGCCCACATATCACTGCGTAAGCTTGTTGTTTGCGAAATGATTTTGAAGAGGAGTTTATGTTTATGAGGAATATTGCTTAAATTGGAATTGAGAAATAGGCTAGCTGATAAGAATTGTATCTTGTCATGTTTACATATTTCAACTGATACAAGTTACATTAATTCTTTTTGTTATAGTTAAACTGAGTTGTTAAATAAAGTTTGTTTTGGGTGGCACAGCGTCATAGTGGTTAGTATTGCTGCCTCATAGTGCCAGGGACCTGGTTTAATTCTGGCCTTGGGTCACTGTGTGGAGTTTGCACATTCTCCCTGTGTCTGCGTAGGTTTCCTCCAGATACTTTGGTTTCCTCCCACAGTCCAAATATGTGTGGGTTAGGTTGATTGGCCATGCTAAGTTGACCCTAGTGTCAGAGGATTAGTAAGGTAAATATGTGGAGTTACGGGAATAGGCCATGTGTGGGATCATGGTCGGTGCTGACTCGACGGGCCAAATGACTTTTTTCTGCACTGTAGGGATCTATGATATGTGATAAATGATTCCTGGTGAGTCAACAGAATCACACCTGGAATGAAACACCTTATCCTCACACTAATGCCAAATTCAAAATAGTTGGGAGTCTAGTCTAAATTCATAATATACTTTAGAGTTCTGATCTGGCCTCTAATATGTGATAATTACCTCCTAGAATATGTCCTGAGTTGAAAATCTGAAGGTGTAGTGTTGACAGGAGCAAGAGGGATTGCAGAAATGCATACTCAAAATAGCTGTTACTGTAAATCTCTTAACACAGAAAATAGGAGGAAGATTCGGCTATTTGGTCTCCACTGAGTCTGCTTCACCATTGTGATGATGGCTGATCTTCGATCTCAACGCCATACTCCCACTTTTTCCCCATAACCCTTGACCCGTTTAGTATCTAGAAATCAATCTATTCTTTCTTAAATACATTTGGTGACCTAGCCTCTGCAACCTTATTGGTAGAGACCTCTACAGGCTAATCTTAGCAATGAGGACAGTGGGGGTTGGTTAGCTCAGTTGGCTAAAATGATATGTAGGATGATGCAAATAGAATGGGTTAATCCGTACTAGCTGTGATAACCCATGAGACCTGCCCCGTTACCTCGCACCATGCTTGAGAAATGGTACTCCTCAAGCAATGTATAACTAATTCTCTCTCTCTAATGCTATATTAATTACTATAATTACTATAGTCCTTTATGGACTATAGTAATAACCATTAGCTCTCAGTGAGTCTTCCACTGTATGTAATGGTTCTCCAGCTTACTTGTCTTTCAAATCAGCTCACCTCTCAGTTCTGGTTTGGCTACTCTTTCTCTCATGGATAAGCCCACTACACTATCTCCCATAATTGGAGATTATGAGCCCTTCACCGGGCATGGTAAATCGCCATTAGCTGTTTGTTAGTTGTAGGCTAGCTGGATTGTGTGGCTGGTTGACACAGCCAGACTGGCTGGACGACTGGCTGGTTGCCTGAGGCCTCTCTTGCACTGGCTGGTTAGCTAGCGATGGACTGGCTGGCTGGCTGTTCTGGTCTCTCTTTCCTGTTCTGCTACAGTCCCTATTTCAACTTGTGCTCTGTTGCTTTCTTTTCTCTCTGCTGTCTTCACTCCTCCTCAGCTGGAATTGTAAGTTGAGAAACAGGAAAAGCGAAACAATGCAGATGCTGGAAATCTGAAACAAAAGCAGAAAATGTTGGAAACACTCAGCAAGGAAGTAGAATGTATCAATGATCTTTGATCAAAGCCCCCAACACCAGGGGTTAATAACTCTATTCCATCATTTTATTTGATCTGCTGAGTGCTTCCAGCATTTACCAAATGCCGATCTCTAAACTTGTGCTATTTTTAAAAATTCAAACACTGCCATTGTTGCATGTTCCTGATAACAGAAATATTTGCATACAATATATTATTTTTTTGTAATCTGTTTGGCCACAGGGAATGGTGGGTTTAATGCTGAACTTTCTCTTTGGGGCTTTCATCTTGAGTCACTGCACAATATACCTGCAAAATACGAAGCAGGGCAGAACCCTCACAATTTTGAGATCCCGTTGGTGTAGGAGAAGGACAATCAGATGTCAGGGAAAGTTTTGCAATTCAGTATTTCCAATGGGGTGTGGATCCTGAGAAACTGAGGCATATTGCCTCCAATTCCCATCCAGAAATTTGACCAGAGGAAAATCAGGGATAATCCATCTCTGGTATCCCAGGAAATGCTCCTTGGGAGAGCTACACCCCACTGAGATCACAGAAACATCCCAATAATATGGCCAAATTGAGGATGCAAAGTTGTTTGAGGTTTCACTGGAATTGGATGATCAATGACCAGAGGCTATGTCCAGAAAATACAGGGAACAGAAAGGAAATAAAATAAAGACGTGTTTTTCTTTCATGACCTCAGGATGTCCCAATGTGCTTTACAGATAATGAAGTAACATCTGAAGTTTTGCCAGCTCCCACAAACAGCATAGAACATAGAACATTACAGCACCGTACAGGCCCTTCAGCCCTCGATGTTGCGCCGGCCAGTGGACCCTCTAACCTAAACTATTCCAATATCATCCATATGCCTATCCACCGAACATTTGAATGCGCCCAAAGTAGGCGAGTCCACAACTGCTGCAGGCAGGGCATTCCACGCCCTCACCACCCTCTGTGTAAAGAACCTGCCTCTGACATCCGTCCTATAACGACCACCTCTTAATTTAAAGTTATGTCCCCTCGTGTTGGTCATCACCATCCGAGGAAAAAGGCTCTCACTATCCACCCTATCCAATCCCTTGATCATCTTATACGCCTCAATTAGGTCCCTGCGTAACCTTCTTCTCTCTAATGAAAATAACCTCAGGTCCCTCAGCCTTTCCTCATAAGGCCTTCCCACCATACCAGGCAACATCCTGGTAAACCTCCTCTGCACCCTTTCCAATGCTTCCACATCTTTCTTATAATGCGGCGACCAGAACTGTACTCAATACTCCAAGTGCGGCCGCACCAGAGTTTTGTACAGTTGTAACATAACCTCACGCCTCCTAAATTCAATCCCTCTACCAATAAAAGCTAACACACCGTACGCCTTCTTAACAACTTTATCAACCTGGGTGCCAACTTTCAAAGAGCTATGTAATTGTACCCCAAGATCCCTCTGCTCGACAACACTATTAAGGGTCCTTCCATTAGCCCTATATTGCATATGCCTGTTATTCCTACCAAAGTGAATCACCTCACACTTATCCGTATTGAATTCCATTTGCCACCTTACGGCCCAGCTCTGCAACCTATCTATGTCCCTCTGCAAACTGTAACATCCATCCTCGCTGTCTACAACTCCTCCCACTTTGGTATCGTCAGCAAATTTACTAATCCAACCCTCTACACCCTCATCTAGGTCATTTCTAAAAATGACAAACAGCAGTGGCCCCAAAACAGATCCTTGAGGTACACCACTTGTAACTGCACTCCAGATTGAATATTTCCCATCAACCACCACCCTCTGTCTTCTATCAGCTAGCCAATTCCTAATTCAAACTGCTAAATCACCTTCAATCCCATGCATCTGCACTTTCTACAGTAGCCTACCATGGGGAACCTTATCAAACGCCTTGCTAAAATCCATATACACTACATCAACTGCCTTACCCTTATCTACCTCTTTGGTCACCTCCTCAAAAAATTCAATAAGGTTTGTGAGGCACGACCTACCCTTCACAAAACGGTGCTGACTATCCCTAACAATTTATTTCTCTCTAGATGCTTATAAATCCTATCCCTTATAATTCTTTCCAAAGCCTTGCCTACAACAGAAGTCAGGCTCACCAGTCTATAATTTCCAGGATGGTCCGTACTCTCCTTTTTGAACAAAGGGACAACATTTGCCATCCTCTAGTCTTCCGGCACTATACCTGTAGCTAACAACGACATGAAGATCAAAGCCAAAGGCTCTGCAATCTCCTCTCTAGCCTCCCAGAGAATCCTAGGGTAAATCCCATCTGGCCCAAGGGACTTATCAATTTTCATACCCTCAAGATTCGCTAACACCTCCTCCTTATGAACCTCAATCCTGCCCAGTCTACAACCTAGTATCGCAGTATTCTCCCCGACAACATTTTCTTTCTCTTGCGTGAATACTGACGAAAAATACTCATTCAGTGTCTCTCCTGTCTCCTCAGGCTCCACGCACAACTTCCCACTGCTATCTCTGACTGGCCCTAATCTTGCCCTAACCAATCTTTTATTATTTATATACCTGTAAAAAGCTTTAGGATTCTCCTTAATCCTATCCGCCAAAGTCTTCTCATGTCCTCTTCTAGCTCTTCTCAACTCCCGCTTTAGCTCCTTCCTGGCTAATTTATAGCTCTCCATTGCCCTAACTGAGCCTTCACGTCTCATCATTATATAAGCCTCCTTCTTCCTCTTCACCAGAGATTCAACTTCCCTAGTACACCATGGTTCCCTCACTCGACCACTTCCTCCCTGCCTGGCAGTACATATTCATTAAGGACATGCAGAAGCTGTTCCTTAAATATGCTCCACATTTCAGATGCCCCCAGCCCCTGCAATTTCCTGTTCCACCCTATGCATCCTAAATCTCTCCTAATAGCCTCATAATTACCTTTCCCCCAGCTATAACTACTGTTATTCGGTACGTGCCCATCCCTTTCCATCACTAAGGTAAACGTAAAGGTAAAGCAAAGACTATGTAGTCTGCATTAGCAATGGTTGAGAGACAAATATTAGCCTGGACACTGGGGAGAACTCTGTTCTCTTCCATATTTACTTGGGAGCGTCTCAGTTCAATATCTCATCTGAAAGATATGCCAAAATCTCTGCCGTGGAACCTAACCTGATGGTGGAGGGAAGAGAGAGCTATCCACTGAACCAAGACTGACACCAAATTGATGTAGTAAAGAAGAGATATTGGTGGCATCGATTGCATATTGGTTGATAAGCTATTTCCTTACTGACTGAAAGTATGCGGAAAGGATTCAAAGAGCTACTCAAGTTTTTTACATTGGAGAAACTGTAAATGGGTCTTGAGAGGCAGTCAATACTGGTTAGCCTTCCCAGAGGAAACAACACAGGCTCTTTGCCAGCTCTCCAGCTGGTTAGTAAAGACCCTGATGCCTCCATAAAATCTCCCTCCATTGAGAAAGACTGACCTAAAGTTACAGCTACTAATTGCGGGGATGAGGAAAACCATGATAAGCAAAAGTGAGAGATACTAAACCAGAGTCAAACACGTACATGTTTGGCAGCGATCCTGGAGGATCCAATGACATTTCCATCCACATCCAACACGGAGATCCCTTCCTCCAGCTCACTGTGCCTCATCAGCACAACATTGCAGACATTAGCAGTTGCTACAGGAAAACAAAATATACAGAATACTCAGCAATATCCTGGGAAAGTCAGCATTTTAAAAATCAATCATTGAAATGAATAAATCCTACATCATAGGAGAAGGCCATTTCACCTATTTCATTTACATATAAAATTAAATTATGTGGGATTGGGGTAGTGTATTGAGATGGATAGAAAACTGGTTGGCACAGAGGAAACAAAGAATAGGAATAAACGGGTCTTTTTCCAAGTGACAGATAGTGACTAGTGAGGTACTGCAGGGATTAGTGCTGGGACCCCAGCTACACAATGTATATTAATGATTTACATGAGGGAGCTAAACGTAATATTTCCAAATCTGAAAATGACACAAAGCTGGGTGGGAGGATGAGCTTTGAGGAGGATGGAGAGATGTTTCAGTGTGATTTGGACAGGCTCAGTGAGTGGACAAATACATGGCAGATGCAGTATAATATGGATAAATGTGCGGTCATCCACTTTGGTAACAAAAACAAGAAGACAGATCCAAATGGCTATAAACTAAGGGAGGGATATATAGACCTTAGTCTCCTCGACCACCAGTTTCTGAAGATGCAGCAGGCAAAGGCAAATGGTTTGTTGGCCTTCATAGTGAGAGGAATCAAGTACAGGAGCAGGAGAGAGAATAAAGCTAACATTTTAAGTCTGGATGAAAATGTTGGCTCTATTTTCTTCCCACGGATGCTGTCAGACCTGCTATGATTTTTCAGCATTTTCTGTTTTTGTTTCAGATTCCAGCATCTGCAGTTTTTGCCTTCATCCCTGCTTATTTTAAGTCTGGCATTCATAACCTTTTCTCTTTCAAAACTACTTATAATTCCAGTGGCCACATCTCAAATCTGGCTCTGTTAGGACTACAGAGCTGCCAGCCACAATTAACTGGCTCCAGGGAACTTTTCTGATAGGTCCTGGAGACTGGGAACTGAAATGGAATTCTCCAATAAGTTTAAGGTGAGAGGGGAGAGGCACAAAAGTGTCCAGAGGGGCAATTTTTTCACACAGAGGGTGCTGAGCGTTTGGAGCAAGTTGCCAGAGGTAGTAGTACAGGCGGGTACAATTTTGTCCTTTAAAAAGTATTTAAACAGTTACATGGGTAAGGTGGATTTAGACGGATATAAGCCAAATTCAGACAATTGGGATTAGCTTAGGGATTTAAAAAAAAAGGTGCCATGGACAAGTTGGGCCTAAGGGCCTTTTCCCATGCTGTAAGCCTCTATGATTCTATGACCTCCTTCTTCCTTTGCATACCTTCATGAAGCATCACCGTGCTCCCCATTCTTTCTGCTTGTATCACAGCTTGGTATGTCTTTTGCTCTGACCAAGACTGCAAGAAACTGCAAAGGGTCATAAATATAGCCCATTCCATCACATAAATCCATCCACTGACACTGTCTACTCGTCCCGCTGCTTCGGAAAAGCAGCCAGCATAATTAAGGACCCTAAGCATCCCGTTCATTCTCTCTTTCACCTTCTTCTGTCGGAAAAAAGATACAAAATTCTGAAGTCACGTACCAACTGACTCAAGAACAGCTTCTCCCTTGCTGCCATCAGACTTTTGAATGGGCCTACCTCACACTAAGTTGATCTTTCTCTACATCCTAGCTGTGACTGTAACACTATATTCTGCATTCTCACCAACCAGCCTCACCTCGCACTGCAGGTTGAACTTTGGATGCCACCAGGATGACCTTGTCCTGAATATTATCAGTGAGCACTATAGATGAAAGAGCAGTTCAGAAGCATGCATACCTGCTCTGTGTGCTGAGTTCCCTCCAGTAACCATTTCAGCAGAATCCTACTGCCAACTTTGAAGTGGTTGGGAGATAATCTGTGCTGCTGTCTTATCTGTTAGACATGTGCGATATAATGGTGAAGTCTAGCTCTAACCCTTGGACTGTCTGATGCCCTTGAATGTGAGCTTGAACTGAGGAAAAGCTTCACTTACTCTGGCAGAGCATGTCAAATCATTTATCCTTCTCCTGCATTACTGAGTGATCTTCTTATTTTCCACGGACAATGAGCTCCCTGGAGACTCCCTCCCAGGCCAGTGTGGTCAGATGGGTAGACTTCCTGCTCGCGTCCTGAGTAAAGAGGACCTCCAGCCTTGCCTGGACAGTACGGAGAATGTCTACAGAGATCCTTGTTGAATCGTGCAGCACAGGTTTTGGTTTGCTCTGGGGCCATGTTTTCCTTCTTGCGTCAACACCTGGCCTTCAGTGTGTGATTTAAACATTGCATCAGGAAATTTGACCCTATGTTGTAACAGTGGAGCTAGTGAACCACTTCCCCTGCTCTGCTATGAGTTTAGATGAGCTCTTCACTGAACCAAGTTTAATGAGCTTAAAATCAAAACATTGGGCTTGGAAATTTATCCCGTCATTCTGCAGAAATCATGCTTAGTTTGCTGCCCTTAGTCTCCAGAATGGAAAAATCCCAGCTGCAATCTTTTCAATGCCCTTGTGATTTTTCACCCACCACTGTTGGTATGTTCATCTTCATTTCCAAGGTACTCCATGACAAACTTGGACAATTGGTAATCCTGTTTTAAGGATTACCTAATGTGATTGTCATATGAATGCTCAGCACTCTCACCTGAAATAAGCAGTAAGCTATCTGCATTTGTAAATGGGGGTCATACGGAACCCTGAACTGCAATTTGTTTCTCTGGGTAGGATTTTTCAACTGCATCAACAGGGAATACTTCCCCACAGATTCCAGCTGCCCCTCAGCTATTTAAGTACATCAGACAGATGTACTGATGCAGCTCCTCCTTATTTTCCTGGCCTCTTATTCCGTCCCACTTGCTGAGTCTGAGGAATTTCAGATGTGAGTCTGTTCTCTTTCCAACTGGCTCTGGAAAGGCACAGCACCTGAAAGATGCATCAATGGTGGGAGACTGGGATGGGCAGTTTGGGATGGGAGGTCATGATAAACCCATCAGAAACATTGCTTTCACTTTGATATAGAAAGACAGAGACCCATAAAAAGACCTGCCAATAGAAAGACAGAAAAACAGGCAGAGTGTGAAGCAGAAACAGTGATATCCCCTGAGAAATAATCACAAATACAAATATATTGTTCTTATAGGAGCTCCAAATATTACAACCTTATTCTGATTTACTGGTTACGTTCATACTATTCATGTTCTCCTCTTAACATTAACAACCGCTAGCAAGCTACCAGTGAGTAAGCCCATGTGACACCTCCTTGTGTACAGCTTGAGACAATGCCTGTCTGTCTGTCTGTCTAAGACACCTTTTGCTGTATTAGAGTATCTTTGGCACCTCTTGGCAGGGCAAGGTCACCAACTCAGAAGTCACAGCACGTGTTAATTGCACCAGAACACACTTGTTGCCAAGCCAACAAATGCTGACTATGGATGATGGCCATACACTCAAAGAGCTTCTGTACAATGAACTGGCCACTAGCAGTACTGGATGTCCCTACCTCTGCAATCAGAACACCTGCAAGTGGGATATGAAGATGGCAGACATTGATACTGTCAAATGGCAGACACTGACATTGTCAACTGGGAGACAGTGTTGTGATCTCTAGAAGTTACCTGTCTGTAAGGGTAAGGCATTGGACAAGGTGAGCAGAAAGAAAAAGCTTGGTGAATTGAGAAGGCTGCCAGTGAATTGTACACTTCCTCATTCCACTGTTTCCCTCTGCAGCAAATACGGCAAAGACTGCCATGCCAGAGTGAGACTCCTGAGCTACACCAGGCTCTGCTTACCAGACAGTTATGATGTAGAGATGCCGGCATTGGACTGGGGTAGTAAGAACTCAGTAAGAATTTAGCAACACCAATTTTAAATCCAACCGATTTATTTGATAGTAAATTTGCGAGCTTTCGACACTCTTGTGCCTTCGTCAGGCAAATGCAGTGTTCTGGTCTGCAGAACAGACAGTTAACCGTCATGGCACAAACCATTTTATGAGGAAGAAGGTTGCCACTGTATAGCTTGACATATATCCAGACACAAGAAATTATAACAAAAATGTTGTCAGGAAGTATCACTGACAATAGAAATAAACTCAAAGCCACTGGTGAATGGATAATAGATAAGGACCTGGAATTCTATCCAAAATCCCAGAAAACTATTTTTATAGACCTTATTCAAATACTGTGTATCAGACGCCTTGATACACAGTATTTACCCTCTACCTAAGACCTCTCTACCTAAGACAGTCACCACTGCTTTTTAAAATAAGGTATATCCTGATAAACAATCAGCAGTACTTTGTAGATACAGATAGAAGATATTGTTTTACAATAACTGTGGCGTTGTTGGTATTCTATGCTTATGTACATACATACAGAGAGATACATGCACTTATAAATATATGAGAAAGTGTGTGGGCATATTGATATCTATGTATGTGTATGTGTGTAAGAGTGTGTCTGCACATGCAGCCTAGGGAATAAATTACTGCATTGATCTTCTACTCTATTTAAAAAAAACCTAGATCATTAGACAGGAGAGGGTTAATCATCACATAAGCAAACAAATTAATTAGCGCATGAGCTCACAATCAGGCCTCCCCAAGGCTTTCACAACACAGGACGCCTCAGAGTTCTGACAACAGCTGCTGGTACATGTCTGTGAATGGAAGCCAGGCCAGCTCTCTTCCATGCCTGCAATGACAAAACGTTCTGGAACTCGCACAGTTTTCAAATCAGTAGGCTGTGAGCAGCTCCAAGGAGTTATCGGCTGACAGAGATAAATATTAACGAAGGCCGGGATATCGCCTGCGGAGGAAAACCAACACCAAGTGAAGCTCCAAGGGACGGCAGCTTGAGCTCCTGGTATTTACCAGAGCACAGGAAGAACACACAGAGTGGTGAGAATATGGAATTTACGACCACATGGAGTGGTTGAGGCAAAAAGCAGAGCAGTATTTCGGGGGAAGCTAGATATGTAAAGGAGGGAAAAAGGAATTGAACAGTATGTTGACAGAGTGAGATGAAGTAGAGTGGGCGGAGGTGCTTCTGTAGCACAAGTTCCAGCATAGACCTGATGGCCTGAATGGCCTCCTGCTGCACTGTAAATTTAATGTACCATTGCAGAATCAACAAGGTCTTAACTATCGTGAAAAAAGATTCTTTTCTCATCTTCTGAGACATCATGATGAATTTATAATTTTGTAAGATTAGATACAAGAGAAAAGGAAAGATTTGGTATTGTTTCTAACTTTTTACTGTAATTTTTGTTAGTAATAGACTGGACAGACAACAATCTCAGGCTCCGTCCACTGATTCGACACTAATCTGCAATAAAATTACATTCATTTTCATATTCTCACTGGCTTAGGGATAAATGATGTGACACTGCCTTGCACATCACAATATCTTCCCTTCAGAGTGTCATTTTGGGATGCTCTTCCTCAGAAGGCGATGGACGCAGAGTCTTTGAATATTTTAAAGACAGAGCTAGATACATTCTTGATAAGCAAGGGAGTAAAAGGTTATTGCAGGAGGTTGGAGTATAGAGTTATAATTGCAATCAGATTAGTCAAGAGTAGTGAATAGTGGGACAGGCGTGAGAAGCCGTTTCGCACACTCCCGCTTCAAATTCATATGCTTGAGTGCTATATCGATTCTGATTAAAATGCATCTAAACTGGCTGAGTTTAGATTCGTCATATTTGTCCTTAAATGGAGAATTGTCCTTTCAGTCACAAAAAAGTTTAAACAGAATAGCAGTGTTTTAGATAGACCAAAATAATGAGATTCCAGCTTGTAATCCCCTGGAGAAATTTACTCATCATATGCCCTATTTCTTGCTGCTTTTATGCTTAGAAAAGATGAGAGGCTTGACATCAAGGCAACAAACATGGCAACCATCCTCCGATGATTGCAGTCACACCTAATAGTTGTGGTGATTGTAGGCCACTGGATGAACCACGTGGACATCTCTGTAGAATTCTCCAGAAATCTGTACAAGGATCAGCCAGCTTCAGATGCTTCGATGATTTACTTCTATCATAAGATCAGGAATTGGGTTGCTCACTAGGGCAAAAGAAAGTGGATCAGGAGTAGGCCGTACAGCCCATGAAGTCTGCTTGTCATTCAATATGATTATGGCTGATCGGAGGTTTCAACACCACTTTCCCGCCCACTCCAATATTGTCTCGATTCCCCCAGAAACCAAAAATCTATCCCAGTCTTCCAAACATAACCTCCATACTTAGAAGGACAAGGAATGCAGATACCTAGAAACACCACCACCTGAAAATTCCCCTCCAAACCACACATCACCCTGATTTGAAACTACTTCTGCTGTCTCTTCATGGTTGCTGGGTCAAAATTCTGGAACATCTTCCTAATAGCACTATGGGTGGTATTCCTACTCAGTAAAGTTTCACAACACCAATTTTAATCCAAGCAATTTATTTGATAGTAAATTCGCGAGCTTTCGAAATTATGTGCCTTCGTCAGGCAAATGCAAGATTAAGGAGAATCCCAAGGCCTTCTACAAATATGTGAAAAGTAAAAGGATGAGAAGAGAAGGGATAGGGCCTATAAAAGGTGAAGGAGGAAAAGTCTGTGTGAATCCGGAAGAAATGGCAGAAGTGCTTAACGAGTACTTTGCCTCGGTATTCACGGTGGAAAGTGAACTGGGAGATTGCACTGCAGGTTTGAGGCATACGGAAAAGATTGAGTATGTGGATGTTAGGAAAGAGGATGTGTTAGACCTGTTAAATTCTATCAAGATAGACAAGTCGTCGGGATCGGATAGAATGTTTTTTTTTTAGAGCAACACAGCACGGGAAACAGGCCCTTCGGCCCAACGAGCCCGCGCCGCCGTCATAACTTTATAGTAACAATTCCATTTTCCTATTCTACTTTTAGGTTATTCCTAATATGGAAGAATCTCAATATAGGGACAATTTGTTTCCCAATCAGCCTAAGAGCGAATTTTTGGGATGTGGGAGGAAACCGGAGCGCCCGGAGAAAACCCACGCAACCACGGGGAGAACGCGCAAACTCCCGCAGACACCGGCCCAATTCCAAGTGTCTGCACAGCTACAGCAATAGTCACTGAGCTGTCATGGTGCCCTTCAGATGGTCCAGATAAAGCACTCATTTACGACATGAAGCACCAGGCAACCCATGAATCAACATCCAAGAGCTGTCCTCGCACCACCTGCCGAATGCATGCTCCTTGTTGGTCAAGTATGGACCGAATTACCTGTGGAAAAAAAAAAGTCATAGTTAAACAGTCCTACTATATCCCTCTATCTGCATACCGCTCATGTGGCTGTCCAAGAGACCCTTAAACAGCCCTAGCGTGCCTGCTCCCACCACCTTACTCGGCAGTGCATTCCACACCCCCACTACCCTTTGTGTGAAAAACTGCCCTCTAATATTCGTCTTTTACATAGGGTGAGGGGGGCTAAGGTACCCCAGGTTATTATGGGAGGTGAGGGAAATGGTTGCAGAGCCCCTGGCGATATCTTTGCGTCATCCATGGAAACGGGAGAGGTTCCGGAGGATTGGAGGATTGTGGATGTGGTTCCTATCTTTAAGAGAAGGAAGATGGATAGTCCAGGAACTTAACGACCGGTGAGTTTGACTTCAGTGGTTGGTAAGCTGATGGAGTGGCTTCTGAGGGATAAGATATATGAACATTTGGAGAAGTTTGGACTGATTAGAAATATTCAGCATGGTTTTGTCAAGGGCAGGTCATGCCTTACGAGCCTAGTTGAGTTCTTTGAAAATGTGACTGAACACATTGATGAAGGAAGGGCAGTGGACGTAGTGTACATGGACTTTAGTAAGGCGTTTGATAAGGTCCCACATGCAAGGCTTCTGGAGAAGGTGAGAGGGCATGGGATCCAAGGGGCTTTGGCCTCATGGATCCAAAACTGGCTTGCCGGCAGAAAGCAGAGAGTGGTTGTGGATGGGTCTTGTTCTGCATGGAGGTCGGTAACCAGTGGAGTGCCCCAGGGATCTGTTCTGGGACCCTCGCTGTTTGTCATTTTCATAAATGACCTGGATGAGGAAGTGGAGGGGTATTAGCAAGTTCGCCGACGATACAAAGGTCGGTGGTGTTGTGGATGGTCTGGAGGGATGCCAAAAGTTGCAGCGGGACACAGACAGGATGCAAGACTGGGCGGAGAAGTGGCAGATGGACTTCAACGCAGATAAATGTGTAGTGGTCCATTTTGGCAGAAATAATGGGATGAAGGAGTACAATATAAGGGGTAGGAGTCTTAGCTGTGTTGTAGAGCAGAAGGATCTCGGGGTCCGGGTCCATAGGACTCTTAAATCGGCCTCGCAGGTGGAGGAAGTGGTCAAGAAGGCGTACAGTGTACTGGCCTTCATTAATCGAGGAATAGAGTTCAGGAGTCAGGAGGTAATGATGCAGCTCTATAAGACTCTTGTCAGACCCCAGTTGGAATATTGTGCGCAGTTCTGGTCGCCTCATTATAGGAAGGATGTAGAGGCTATTGAGAGAGTTCAGAGGAGATTTACAAGGATGCTGCCTGGATTGGGAGGCAGGCCTTATGAAGATAGGTTGAGGGAGCTGGGACTCTTCTCACTGGAGAGATATAGGTTGAGAGGCAACCTGATAGAGGTTTATAAAATGTTGAGAGGAATAGATAGGGTGGACTCTCAGAGACTATTTCCCTGAGCTGAAATGGTCACTACGAGAGGACACAGATTTAAGGTGCAGGGAAGAAAATACAAAGGAAATATCAGGGGTAGGTTTTTCACTCAGAGGGTGGTGAGCGAATGGAACCGACTGCCATCAGAGGTTGTTGAGGCAAACTCCCTGGGGTCTTTTAAGAGACTTCTGGATGAGTATATGAAAAAGAATAGGATAGGGGGTTATAGATAGGTCTGTGGATTGGTAGATGTGATCGGCGGAACTCGTGGGCCGAAGGGCCTGTTTGTGCTGTATTGTTCTATGTTCTATTACAATTCAATTTGTTTCAGCTTTACTTTCAAGTAATGCATTTCAAAGGTAATAACACGCTACAAGAAAAGTGTCCTTCTCTCCTCCGGTTCTTAAGTTAACCATGTTAAATTCATGTCCTCTGATCACAGACTTCCCGCCAGTGGAAATATTTCCCCTAACTGCCCAGTTATTAAAATTCCTTTTCACCTTCTCTGTTTTGCTCCTCTGGTAGTGCAGAAGTCCAGGCTGGCTGCTGAAACATTTGTTCCTCATAAGTATCAGGCACTATGAATCGCCGTTTTTATTTTGGTTCACTATGTTCTTGTCGTTGGTTACATGAAATCCGTTGAGAAATGTTGCAACAGCAGAGTATTAAGTGCAATTTGGAAGTACCTTTTGACAGATATGAGGCACATAATACCAGCCAGAAATAAACTCTGCCCTCTCTACTTCTCCTGCAGACAGTCCCTCAGGATTGAGGACGACTTGCTTTCACTGCAGTTCAGTAAGTTCTGAAATGGCTAATGCGTGATCATATGTGGGCAGGTGGTGCTTGAAAGGTCAGGTAGATGAGCTTGTTCACTCTCTTCAACATTTTGACCAATGAAGTCTCTTGATGGGTTCAGTGTCTTCAGTGAACCTTCCCAATTTGGTCAGTCATAAGCCAGGGATTCTTCTGAGATGATGGGATGTTTGACTTATTGACAGATGCTTTGAGCAGAACCCTAAAGTGTTTCTCCTATCCTCTTGGAAGTCTCCTGCTGCAACTGACTTCTGAATAGAGCAGTTATCAGACAGATGACCATCATGGCCATCCAGTGGAACTGGCTCAGAGTGATTAGGAACTTCATGTTGGACATTTTGGCTTGGAGAAGACGATGCTGTCAGTCCCTTGATTTAGAGGATCTTGCAAAGGCACCACTGCTATGCTTCTCCAATGCTTTTATCCTACATGTACAGTTTACATTAAGTAATGCATAAGACGTTAACTAAAATGAGGCCAGTTTGTATTGAAAACTGATTTGGTCTGGACTACAGATTTTATAAAAATGAACACTCTGAAAGGTGTTAATGAAACCGTTAATAGGGCATTGCATATGTTTTTTTAAGTGGCGTGATGACAGCTTGGTATCTGAAGTGAGATCTACTTAAAAGTCAGGCAGTGTGTCAGTGCACATGAAAAAAGTCAGAGGCCAAGAAACAAATATATTGTAGAGAGCAATGAGAATGTTATGACTGTCCTTTATTTCAACTGAGAGACTATTTACTTTAATCCCACTTTTCCTTCTTCTCTCCTATAGGTGCTAGCTAGTAAGGGACACCAGTTTCCCTCCAGTACTTTGCTCAAATAGCCATCCTCCATGTGTGATCCTGGTGATTGGAAACAAGTTACCTGGACATGGAGTTGGGCTGAATCTTACAAGATTTACAAATAGGAGATCCTGGATCACTCTGGGGCGAGAACAATGCTGGGGCCATAAGATAGTCACTAACAAATCTAACAAGGAATTCAGAAAAGGATTTGCCCAGCAAGTGGTGAAAATATGGAACTCCTACTGGTTAAAATGAATACTGGAGGGAAGAAGGTGTCTCTGAGCATATCCCTTACCTAAGCCAGCACCTACAAAAGAGAAGGAAAAGTTGGATTAAAGTAAATATTCCCTCAATTGAAATAAATAAGATACTCGTGACAATAAAATGAGATTTATTGGGAACTGTATTGATATATGAAAGAGAAAGCAATAGGAATATATACAAATTCCATGGGTTCCACAGATTCCTGACAATGCAGAAGGAGGCCATTTGGTCCATCAAGTTGACACCAAGTCACTGAAAGAGCATTTTACCCATGGCCAACCCCCGTCCTATCTCTATAATCAGACACATTTAGCATGGGCAATCTACCTAGCCTACATATCTTTGGACTTTGGGATGAAACTGGAGCACCTGGAGGAAACCCATGCAGACACAGGGAGAACATATGCAAACTCCACACTGTTACCCAAGGCCAGAATTGAACTCGGGTCCCTGGTGCTGTGAGACAACAGTGTGAACCATTGTGCCATCATGCTGTACGGTGCAGCAGGAGGTTCACGTGGAGCATAAATGAGTTAGGCTGAATGTCTTCTTCCGATGCTGCACCTTCTGTTTAATTCTATATAAACGCTTTCATTTATATTGTGTCTTTTATGGTCTCAAGATGTCCCAGGGCATTTTGAAAATTTTAGAAATTCTTTATTGGGTGTGAAACTGGCTAAACCAGCATTTATTGCCCATCCCTAACTGCCATTGAGAAGGTAGTGGTGAGGTGCCTTCTTGAACTGCTGCAGTCTATATGATGTAAATCCGTCCAGAGTGCTTTTAGGGAGGGTGTTCCAAGTATTGCCTCTTCGACAACAAAGGATGAAAATCCTGGGATTCCCTCTCCAATCGCGCTGTGGCTGTGCCCCATCACGTGGATTGCAGCAATTCAAATTAAATACTTTTTCAATCACAGTTGTAAGGTAGGAAACATTGAGTTATTTGTGCATAATAAGATCCCACCAACAGCATTGTGATAATGAGGGTGAATATTATCCAGAGTTCTGAGGAGAGCTTTTTCAAATAGCACCAATGGGATATTTTACACATACCTCTGAGAGAAGAGTGGACATCACTTTAATGTTTTATCTGAAAGACAGCATCTCTCATAGAGTAGCACTGTAGCAGTGGCAGCCCAGATTTTTGTACGTAAGTTTCTGAAGTGGGACTTGAACTCATAATCTTCTGACTCAGGCCAGACTGTCATCCACTGAGCAACAGTTGGCACTAAAAGGGTTTGCTGTCTAATGTATGGGCATAGGCAGCATCAGTAATTCACAGCAACATTCATGGGAAATTATGCATGGACTAATTTGCAGAGATGTATTTGATGGGAGGTTAGATGAGTATGTGATGGGTGGGAGGGTCCTCGTGTGGACCATAAGCCAGTATTAGTCTGAAGGTCTGTTTCTGTGCTGTAAATTCTGTGATAAATCTTTCTTTGAACACAGGCACTGCAGCCGATTACAGTACATTTAAACATGGCTTTGGAATTCATCTCAGGATTGAAGTTGCATCATCCAAAAATGTCGGTAATTTGAGGATACAATCTTGAGTGGGTACCCTTTTAATAAAATCAGTGAAAATGGTTTTAATAAAAATCAGGAATGAAATCAGAAACACTTTTTCACACAAAGGATAACGGAAGTTTAGAGCTTTCTCCCAAAAAAGATTTTGGATTACTGGGGGACGTCAATTAAAATTTTCAAGCCTGAGATTGATGGCGTGTATGAATATGGAGAAAAGATGAGTGAGTCAGGTTGAGATACGGATCATCCTACAAGTCAGATCTGAGGTGCCAGCTGGCATGCTCCCATACCTTGCATACTAGCAGATTATTAGTTATTTTGTACTACTCCCAGTCTAATGCCAGTAAATTGAGCCATGTACCAGCGTCTATGAGCTGAGTTTTACAGGGCACTGTGTTCCCCATCCACCAGAAAAAAAAGTAAGCTGGGAATTCACCCTCAAATAAACTAGTTGACCCGTTACCGTTCGAGGGGATAGTAATTGGCTCAGGAGGACTTTGGTCTCTATCTGCAGAGGAAGACCCCCATTGGACAGAAGTCAGACAATCCAGCAGCACCAGGTATGACTATTGAGACTGCAGCCAGTCCCCGAACAAGAAGAGATTATCGGGGTCAGAGTAAAGATAAACCAAAGGTATAGATGACATCTGGCTGCAAGCACCAGGAAGGGGCTGGAGGAGATGGGAGAGGTGCAGTGGTGGCTGCATTTGTGAAGTCAGTGGGATCTCTCTGATAGGCAGAAGAAGCCACCTCTAAAGGAGATTACTCCACCCAAGCCCAACACTAGCCTACCCAGTAAAAGCTACCAAGTTAGCTGCTTAACCTGGGCACTCCTCCCATGGATATAATTGTAGCGAGGGTGGGATCAGGCAATTAATTGATGATTAATTAAGGGTCTCAACAGTTCAAGGGTAGGCAAGATGGCCTAGTTCTGGGAAGCCTGGTTTGAATCCCACCGAGGCTGATGCTGGAATTTGAATTCAATGAAAAGAAATTTGGAATTAAGAATCTACTGATGACCATGAAACTATTGTCAATTATCAGAAAAACCCTGGTTCACTAATATCCTTGAGAGAAGGAAACCTGCCATCCTTACCTGATCTGGCATACACCTGACTCCAGAGCTACAGCAATGTGGTTGACTCTTTAACTGCCCTCTGAGAAAGGGCAACTAGGGATGGGCAATAAATGCTGGCTAGCCAATGATACCCATGTCTCACAAATGAATAAAAAAGATCAGCATCACTCCCCCGTAAAATGGAGGCAGGTTGGGGATGAGTTGGAAGGTACTGGGCAGCAGGCAGGCAGATAAACCGTTTTACGAGCACCACCACCAGCGCCCCCCGCCCCCCACCCTCCCCCAAACATGCCACTGAGTGAGCATAAAATTCAGCCGTATAATGGGTGTGTTACAGATGAGAGAAACTGTGAGCCAGTTTGATTTGTCATTCAGCTCCAAGATTATGTTAAATACAAACTATTTCTTAATATCAATTTTCTGTTTTTAAATGGTTTTGAAATTATTCATGGGATGCAAGCTACAGTAACAGAACATTTATTATCCATTACTAATTGTCTAAGGACATTAAAAATCAATAGCATAGTGTGGGACTAGAGTCACCAGCAGGTCAAACCAGGTAAGAGTATCAGATTCTTTTCCATGATGGACGTTAATGAACCAGTTGAGTTTTTGCAACAATTCAGCAACTTTCATTGCCATTTTCTTGGTACCAAATTAACAGTGAAGGGGCTCAATTTCCCCAATTCCTCTGGAGGAGATTTGAACTCTGTATTATTAGTCCAGCAACAGAATATTTAAGCCAATGTAACTCTTCACATTGGCATATTGATACCAGATGGTGACTAAAGTACAGGAGCCGATGCTGCAGCACTCAGTACACAATCCCTGACATAGTTCCCGACAAATCAAAGTGAAAAAAAAATACAGCTGCACAGCTGAAAGAAATTCAAACCACACAGCATCCATGAACAAAACTGCTGTCTCCACCTGCAGGGATTGCAGGATGGTGTTGGGGGATGGTTGTCATATTTGAGGACAAACAGTATAACAGCATACGTTTCAAAACAAACATTGTGGAGGATTGCTCCTCATAATTTGATCTGGAGACAGCAGTCATCATCACAAAAGAAGCTAACCCAACAGCTGTGTAATATATAAGATTTCAGGCATATAGTATTAAATGCACCATCATGTATTATACTTCAGATGTGAACTGTATAATACATCAGAAAGATACTGTTGAATAGTTCGGTATGCATTATTGAACATGTCAGGTATGTAATATTGAACACATGTATTATGTAGCATTGAACATGTTAGGTGTTCTTTGTTGAAAAGTGATTTTATATGCTGAACTTGGAATTTTGTTTTCACCATTTGGCCATGCTGCTCTGTTTACTTGGCTCAGTGATACTGCTAGATGCCACAGCACTCACACAACTGAATTCGGGTGACCAACGTTGGCTAGATGTATTCCCGGAGAGTTCATCGTCTGACCTTCTCACTCAAATGGGACCATCATCCTCATGATGTGCCATCCCAATCAGCAAGTGAACAGATTGGATAATTACTGATTTGTCAAACAGCCTCTCTCTTTCATTCAATCAACAAACAAAATCTTTAAAGAAGCCTCACTGATTTTTCTCTTAGATTTCTTGATACTGCTGCCTGGAAATTAAGCTTTGATTTCCAGAAACTCCAGCACAACCAGAGGCTGGCTTTTATTTACTTTACAAGCATCCCTAGGATTTTATTTCATTATTTGTTGCCCGTCCTTGAACAGAATGGCTTATTCATTTTAGAGAACAGCTAAGAGTGAACCACGTTGCTATGGGTTTGGAGTCACATGTAGGCCAGACCAGATAAGGATGGCCAATTTCCTTCCTTAAAGGATATTAGTGAACCATATTGGTTTTTAAAACAATCAATGACAGCTCCATAATCTCAGACTAGTTTTCAATTCCACACGTTTTAACTGAATTTAAATTCCAGCCGCTGCCATAATGGGATTTGAATCCATTTGCCTGGGTTTCTTGATAACTAGTCCAGCGAAATTACCACTATGCCACTACGTACCCTGATGTCGCTGCCTATGTTGGATATTCCCTTTTCATGTAATGTTTTCCCCGTTTTTAATTCACCTTTCAATATCTTATTATTGACGATTGTTTTGTATAATGATATCTTGCACTGGGCTACAGAAACTATAACATCAATAAGCTGATACAGAACTTATAAGACTCAAACCTTCTAAGATCCCTGCAACCTTCTGCAACCCAACATCTCTTTGATATTATTCTGTTTATTCTGGTCTCTTGTGCATCCCCAATTTTTTTCCTTCCACTACTGGTAGTCATGCTTCCATCTCTCTGGACCCTAACTTCCCTGAATCCCTCTGTCTCTTTCTCTCCTCTAAGAACTGCCCTAAAACCTATCATTTTCACTAATGTTTTGGTCACCTGAACTAACATATCCATCAATATCACTAATGTAAAGCACTTTGGTTAAAGGTGCTACACAAATGCAAGCTGTTGTTCAAACACATGCTAAAGCAGATCAAACGCAGAACTTTATGATAACTGTTTTACAGCTGATTGCCCTTAACAATGTTCCAATCACCCCACTTAATTTCTAAGAATGAAAAGGAAGAATTTGCATTTCTATTAGCATTTTGTGACCTCTGGACATCCCAACGTTCTTTGCAAGCATGAAGCAGTTTTGATTGGATGATATAGCCAGAGAAATAATATCGAGAGAAAAATATTGACAGAAAAAAGAGAGAGCAAGACAAATAAAATAGATATCAGCAAGGGATGTTTGCAGAGTGGAAATGGGAAAACAGGCAAAATGAGAGAAAGTGGAGAATATAATTCTATTGAGGAAGACAGAGAAGGTGAGAGAGATAAAAAGATGAAGGGCAAAGTCCTAGGGTCAAGGATGAAATATATGGTTTGATGGGTTCTGAGATGGCTGTTAAGTCCAATGTGTGATCTAAAGACTCCCATCCTGCTGCAATGCTTTTAGTGCAGCTGGCTGAGAGATTCTAGTGGAGACCGTTTCAAGAGCTCCCCACTGGGCGCCACGGCCTCTGTGCATCTATGATAGATGGATTTCGGTGCTGTCAACTCTGCGATGATATGCTGCATAAATTTTGAATGTTATGAGTGACCCCAGGGCTGATGTCTCCAGTCCCGCTAGTATCTCCCTCCCCCACCCCCTTGCCATGAATGGTTCATTCCAGAAGGGTTTCATATAGCTCCAGACTTGTGAGGAGTCGGCAGCCCGACACCATTGGAGTGAAGGGGAGGGGCAATTGGAGCATCCCAGACAGTCACGCACTGGGGGAGGTGCTTCTGGACATTGTCACCTTAGTAATGTCAGCCCTGGCCCTCTGGCACTGCCTAAGGGGCAAAGTGCCGATGCTCGGCGGGGGGGCATCATGGCACAACCCATTGGGCTTAGGGCAGTGCCAGGGTCTGGGGCCTAATGAGAGCGAGGCCTGATTAGGGGGCATTGGGTGGGGGGTGGAGGGGAGACGCACTGCCAATCTGCACTTTGGGCTGAGTGACAGAAGATGGGAGGCCAGTAATCAGGATTGGTCACTGGGGAGTGGATCAGGAGATTGGGGCTATGTGGGTGCAGTTAAGACTCGCCTGGGCATGTTCCGGGGCCAGTGATTGGGCTGTTGTGTGGGGGGGGAGGAGGGAGGAAATCCCACAGCTAGCGATGCAGGAATCGCGGGGCTGGAAGGTAACAGACAGGGCCACTGCGCATGCACCGATCTTGGTACTGACAGACTGACACATGCACAGTCATCCTGTGCATGGATGAGCATGTGATTCATGCTCATGCATCCTGCAGTGCACAAAGTGTGAGGGATTCATTTTGAAACTCTTGCTGAAAAAAAATGTGATTTACTCCAGTTTTTATGCAAATTTGACTCTTAGAATTTGTTTGGGAGAATGGCAGCAGGTAATTAAGAAGGCAAATGGAATTTTGTCCTTCATTGCTAGAGGGATGGAGTTTAAAAGCAATGAGGTTATGCTGCGGTTGTATAAGATGCTGGTGAGGCCACACTTGGAGTTACTGTGTACAGTTTTAGTCTCCTTACTTGAGAAAGAATATATTGGCACTGGAGGGGGTGCAGAGGAGATTCAGCAGATTGATTCCAGAGTTGAGAGGGTTGGCTTATGAGGAGAGACTGAGGAGACTGGGGGCTATATTTATTGGAATTCAGAGAAATGAGAGGGGATCTCACAGAAACATGTAAGATTATGAAGGGAATAGATAAGATAGAAGCAGGGAAGTTGTTTCCACTGGTGAGTGAAACCAGAACTAAGGGACATAGCCTCAAAATAAGGAGGAGCAGATTTAGGACGGAATTGAGGAGGAACTTCTTCACACAAAGGATTGTGAATCTGTGGAATTCCCTTCCCAGTGAAGCAGTTGAGGCTCCCTTATTGAATGTTTTTAAGACAAGGATAGATACATTTTTGAACAGTAAAGAAATTAATGGCTATGGTGATTGGGTGGATAAGTGGAGCTAAAGTCCATGAAAAAAATCAACCGTGATCTTATTGAATGGCAGAGCAGGCTCAAGGGGCCAGCTGGTCTACTCCTGCTCCTAGTTCTTATGTTTTAATATTCTTACCGATGGCTATGCAAGAAGCAGCATCACTGTACATGAAAGCTTCTGACACTGTCAATGGTGAGGTTTGTGCAACATTCTCCTCAAATTTGACTGCTGTCCTCATGAAATTTGTCACCATTCTCCTCCTATTCCATGATGACATACAAGCCACGATCCTCCCAGTGGAGCCGCTATTGACTCTATCTCAAAGAAATCTAGGTCAACTAAGGCTATGATGATATCAACAAGTTCCATCCCACCATCAGACTCACCATGGACTATTCTCCAGAATCAGTTGCATTCTTGGACACACGTATCTCCATCAAGGACGGTCACCTCAGCACCTCACTGTACTGCAAACCGACAGACAACCTCACAATGCTCCACTTCTCCAGCTTCCACCCTAGACACGTTAAAGAAGCCATTCCCTATGGACAAGCCCTCCGTATACACAGAATTTGCTCAGATGAGGAGGATCGTGACAGACACCTCCAGACACTGAAGGATGCCCTCGTGAGAACAGGATATGGCGCTCGACTCATCGATCGACAGTTCCGACGTGCCACAACGATAAACCGCACTGACCTCCTCAGAAGACGAACACGGGACACGGTGGACAGAGTACCCTTTGTTGTCCAGTACTTCCCCGGAGCGGAGAAGCTACGACATCTTCTCCGGAGTCTTCAACATATCATTGATGACGATGAACATCTCGCTAGGGCCATCCCCACCCCCCCACTTCTTGCTTTCAGACAACCGCACAACCTCAAACAGATCATTGTTCGCAGCAAACTACCCAACCTTCAGGAAAACAGTGACCACAATACCACACAACCCTGCCACAGCAACCTCTGCAAGACATGCCGGATCACAGACATGGACGACATCATCAAACGTGAGGATACCATTCACCAGGTGCACGGTACATACTCTTGCAACTCGGCCAACGTTGTCTACCTAATACGTTGCAAGAAAGGATGTCCCGAAGCATGGTATATTGGGGAGACCATGCAGACACTACGACAGCGGATGAATGAGCATCGCTCAACAATCACCAGGCAAAACAGTTCCCTTCCTGTGGGCAAACACTTCAGCAGTCATGGGCATTCGGCCTCCGACCTGCGGGTAAATGTTCTTCAAGGGGGCTTTTGTGATACACGACAGCGCAGAGTCGCTGAGCAGAGACTGATAGCCAAGCTCCGCACACATGAGGACGGTCTTAACAGGGATCTTGGCTTCATGACACACTATCTGTAACCCCCGTAACTTGCCTAGGTTAGCAAAAAACCTCACTTACTGTGCTGTCTGGAGAAAATACACAATTCTCTAATCAATGCTCAGGATTCCCTTCACACACATTGTTAGCCACTTTAACACTTGAATAGCAGGTTAAATGTAAGGATTCGCATTCTAATCAGCAATCTCTGACTGTCTGTGCTGATGTGTGCTATTGCAGACCAGAACACTGCATTTGCCTGAGGAAGACACGAGTGTTGAAAGCTCGCAATTTTACTATCAAATAAATCGGTTGGATTAAAAATTGGTGTTGCTAAATTCTTACTGAGTTCTTACCACCCCAATCCAACGCCGGCATCTTTACATCATGTCAACTAAGGCTATGTCAGTGCACCAATCCTCTTCTCCACTGTCCTCGCTGCAATACGGCACCTAAGCCTCCCTCAAATTACCCACAGAGTGGAGATAATTTAAAGAGCAGACAGTAAACTGTTTGGCCGATACCATCTTCAATCATAAAAAAACCAAAATTACTCCAACTTCAGCCACTGAGCTTCAGAATACCGATGATACTTGTGGGTGCAGTTACTCAGAACTCAGAGCTCTGGGTTACTGTCAACTCCTTCCACAGAACAAACAAAAAAATGTGAAAGTGTTTCATTAAACATGCAGAAAACTAAGATCCGGCCAGTTCCCACAGCACACAACCTGCTCCCACTGTTTTTTAATATTATTTCATGGGATGCATGTGCCATCGGCTAGGTGAGATCATTGGTGAGCTCCAGGAAAATGGGGCTTATTTCTCATATCTTAGGAGCTGCCTATCCATGAAGACAGCCAAAGATAACAAAGAACAGAGTAAGTAGAATGGCAACACAGATGCAGACGAGAAAGAGAATGCAAATGTGTATGGAAAGAATGGCAGTGGCAAAGAGAGGTGATAGAAATAGGAATGGACAGGACAAGGGCCAAAGGTAACAATGAGGAAAATTCTGAATTTGCAGCATTTTTGCTTTTGTTTAAGGTGGCAACATAAATTTCACATACCTACAGCAGGGAATGGCACAAACCGCTGGATCAATGAACGAGTGGCAGGGTTAAACCTATTGGCCTTCTTGATGAAAACATTCAGACCCACCTTAAAGTAAAAGGAAAAAAGCATCAGGCAGGGCCCGAAATTCATCATATAAAATAAAAACAATGTCCTTCTTCAAAATCTTGTAGCTTACAAGCTGCAAAACCCGCTTTCAAAAAAAAAAGGAAGAGGTGTGAGTGTCAAAGGTAATAGTGCAGGTTATTAAAAACAGCGAGCGATATACAATACCCTGATAACAGGTAATTAACAGAATCCAAATCTGGGTTTTAAAACTTTGTGAAATTATAGCAGGAAAGGAAAAGAGGGAGAGAGAGGTGAGTATTTTTCAGGTTTAATTCCTAGGAACTGAGTTGGAACAAAAGTTTACGTGACAATGCTTCATTTTGACAGCCAGGATATAGTGGGGAAGAGCAAGTAGGACAAGGTAAGTGGACACAATAAGAAGTCTCGCAATACCAGGTTAAAGTCCAATAGGTTTATTTGGAATCATGAGCTTTTGGAGTGTAGCTCCTTCATCAGGTGATTGGAGAGATGGGTTTCACAAACAGGGCCCACTTACCTGATGAAGAAGCAGCGCTCCAAAAGCTGGTGGTGTTTACTACCAAATAAACCTGTTGGACTTTGACCTGGTATTGTGAGACTTCTTCTTACTGTGTTTTACAAACAGGGCATATATAGGCAGAGACACAATTGCAAGATAATGGTTGGAATGTGAGTCTTTACAAGTAATCAAGTCTTTCCAAGTACAGACAATGTGAGTGGAAAGAGGGATAATTATAAGTTAAAGAGGTGTGAATTATCTCAAGCCAGGACAGTTAGTAGGATTTTGCAACCCCAAGCCAAATGGCAGGGGTTACATGTAGTGTGACATGAATCCAAGCTCCCGGTTGAGGCCATCCTCTTATGTGCAGAGCTTGGCTATCAGTCTCTGCTCGGTAATTCTGCGTAGTTGCGTTTCTTGAAGGCCACCTTGGAGAATGCTTACCCGAAGATCAGCAGCTAAATGTGACTGCTGAAGTGTTCCCCGATTGGAAGGGAACGCTCTTGCCCGACGATTGTTATGGTAAATCAAGGTAAATTAGGAAGACTAACCATAACAATATTATTAGTGAAAGTAAAATGGAAACCAAGAAGAAAGGAAGAGGAGAGAGATCAATTAATTTGAGGTGAGACTTACCAGATGATGAGTTGTCTTGTACTTACTGAGTTGTAAAAGAGCAGCTTCAGACTAGACTTACCCTTTCATCACATTCTCATGTAAGCCAAGCAAGTCAGCTTTCCTGATCAAACTCTTTATCACCACACTCCCACTCAATTTCTCCAATATCCTCCTCTGTCCCCCATACCTTTCACTCTATACTAACACTAACTTGTCCAAATTGTTAAGCACAAAATCACTTCAGGCCTTGCAGGTCTCAATAGGCTTCTAATGTGCAAGATTAAATTTAAAAATTTTCTCCTTCTGTCCTCTCGCCCTAATGTTCCAGGCATAATGTTTTCAGATTGATGTCAAAGTTTCAAGGAGGTTTACAATAGAAATATACTAGAATGGCAGTGAGAGGAAATAATACCAAAGTATTAATGCTACTGGTCTCATATTCCACAGTAAGAAGTCTCACAACACCAGCTTAAAGTCCAACCAGTTTATTTGATAGTAAATCCACAAGCTTTCGGTATTTGCCCCTTCGTCAGGTGAGTGGAGATCTGGTCTCTCTCCACTCACCTGACGAAGGAGCAAACCCTGCAAGATTGTGGGTTTGCTATCAAATAAACTGGTTAGATTTAGCCTGGTGTTGTGAGACTTCTTACGGTGTCTACCCCAGTCCAACTCGGCATCTCCACATCATGGCTCATATTTCACAGGCAGAGACCCGTGATGGGGGGGATAATGGGGTGGTGGGGGTGGGGGGGGGTGAGATATGGGGCAAGAAATGTGGGAGATTTTTAAAAAATACTTAATATCAAAAGACTAGATGAACCGAATGTTCTACTTCTGCTCCTACATCTTATGGTATTAGATGAAAGCTGAAATTTTGCTTTCCCAATGGCAGTTTAAAGTTAGAGGTTAATTCATTGTGTTTTCAGTGGGTGGCTTCAATCATTCCGAATAATCATTGCATGCAATGAACACCCATTGTGTTAAAACTTTTTCAATTCAATCTTATCTTCATGATAAAGTCAGTGGCACATAAGAATGTGGTAGACACAAATATGTACATTTAATAAAGATTAAACTCAAAAACACAATAATGGGCAGGATTTTCCACAGACAGAAAGTGCCGTAAAATTCTGCTCATTGTTTCTTTGACAATAAAGGAGATGGGAATACGATATTGTGGCCATTCTGGAGACATGGTTAGAACAGGGACAGGAATCGTTGTTGGCAGTTCTGGGGTATAGATGTTCAGTAAGAGTAGGAAAGATGGTAAAAGAGATGGAGGAGTAGCATTGTTAATCAAGGATAGTTTAACGGCTGTTGAGAGGTAGTTCGAGGAGGTAATATGGATTGAAGTTAGAAGTAGGAAAAGAGTGGTCACGGCAAAAATTGGGAGCATAAGATGGGAACAGAAACTGTCAGGGAAAGATACAAATGAAAAGTGGAGCTTGTTCAAGGAACAAATACTGCATGTCCTTGACAGGTATGTCCCTGTCAGGCAGGGAGGAAATGGCTAAGTGAGGGAACCATGGTTGTGAAGAAAGCATATAGTATGCTAGACTTTATATGAAGGGGTATAGAGTACAAGAGCTGGCCTTTAATGTTGCAGTTGTATAAAACGCTGGTTAGACCTCATTTGGAATACCACGTCCAGTTCTGGTCGCCTTACTACTGGAAGGACGTGGAGACTCTGGAGAGAGTGCAGAGGAGGTTTACCAGGATGCTGCCTGGTATGGAAGGTCTAAGTTACGAGGAGAGATTAGGCAAATTGGGACTGTTTTCCTTAGAAAGACGTAGACTTAGAGGAGATCTGATAGAGGTGTACAAGATTTTGAAGGGGATAGATAGAGTAAACAGGGTTAAGCTTTTTCCTAGGATGGACTCAAATAGCACGAGGGGTCACAGGCTTAGGGTGAGGGGGGTAAGGTATAATTTGGATGCTAGAGGGAGTTTTTTCACACAGAGGGTGGTGGGGGTATGGAATGCGCTGCCAAGTAAAGTGGTGGAGGCAGGTACTCTGGAGTTATTTAAGAAATACTTAGATGGGCTCATGAACAGAATGGGAATGGAGGGGTATAGAAAACTGATTTAAAATAGGGATCATGAGCCTTGGGAGTCCCTGGGAAGTGTGTAAATAGATGATGATATTGATGTACTTGTTTTTATCCTACAGGTGCTTTGGTCCACCTTGTTGTCTAACAAGGGGCATACACGCGATGGGTCGTGAGAGGGCTGCTCTTGGATCTTTTTCGAGAGTATCCTAGTGCTTCACGTCGTTAGTGTACGCTTGACCTGGACCATTTGATGGGCAACACGACAGCTCAGTGACTATCGCTGTGTTGTGCAGATACATGGATTTGGGCCTGTGTCTGTGGGAGTTTGCAATTCTCCCTGTGCTTGTGTGAGTTTTCTCCAGGAGCTCTGGTTTCCTCCCACATCCCAAATATGTGCTCTTAGGCTAATTGGCAAAACAAATTCTCCCTAAATTATCTCAAATTTGGTTTTTAATCCATAGATCTATAAACATGGACAGGGATCACGGGTAGAGGTGTGAACATCGGGGTGGCGGCGCGGGCTCGTTGGGCCGAAGGGCCTGTTTCCCATGCTGTTTTTTTCTTTGTTCTTTATAAAAGAGGTTGAATGTCTTCCTTGAAAAAGGAAGCATATGTAAGGATGAAAAAACAATGTTCAGTTGGGTCGCTTGAGGGTTATAAGGTGGCAAGGATGAGCTAAAAACAAAGGGCTTAAGAGAGGTAGGAAGGGGCATGAGAAGTCCTTGGCGGGTTGGATAAAGGAAAACGCCAAAGCTTTTTATTTTTTATGTGAGAAATAAAAATGACCAGGGTGAGGTTAGGGCCGGTCATGGATAGCAATAGGAACTTGTGCATGGAGTCAGAAGAGGTAGGAGAGGCGATGAATGAATACTTTTCTTCAGTGTTTACCAATGAGAGGGGCCATGTTTTTAGGATGCGAGTGTAATACAGGCTGATAGGCTGGAGGAAGTAGATGTTCTGAGGCAAGTGTATTAAAAATTTTGAAAAACCTGAGGATCAATAAATCTCTTGGACCAGTTGGGATATATCCTAGGATTCTTTGGGAGGCAACAGATAAGATTGCAGAGCCTTTGGCTTTGATCTTTGGGTCCTCACTGTCCACTAGGATAGTGCCAGGGGACTGGAGAGTAGTGAATATTGTTCCTCTCTTCAAGAAAGGAAATAGGAATGACCCTGGTAATTATAGGCCAATTGGTCTTACTATAGTGGTCGTTAAGTTAATGGAAAAGGTCCTGAGGGATAGGATTTATGACCATTTGAAAAGATGTAGCTTAATCTGGGATAGTTAGCACGGATTCGTGAAGGGTAAATCTTGCCTCACAAATTTGATTGAATTCTTTGAGAAGGTAGCTAAGTGTGCAGATGAAGATAGAGCAATTCATGTTTTATACATGGATTTTAGTAAGATGTTTAGAACATAGAACATTACAGTGCAGTACAGGCCCTTCAGCCCTCGATGTTGCACTGACCAATGGAACCAATCTTATGATCCTCTATCCTAAACTATTCCAATTTCATCCATATACCTATCCACTGACCATTTGAATGCCTTTAAACTTGACGAGTCCACAACTGCTGCAGGCAGGGCATTCCACGCCTTTACTACCCTCTGAGTAAAGAACCACCTCTAACATCTGTCCTATAACTACCACCCCTTAATTTAAAGCTATGTCCCCTCATGTTAGCCATCTCCATCAGAGGAAAAACTGTCCACCTTATCTAACCCTCTGATCATCTGATATGCCTCAATTAGGTCACCTCTTAGCCTTCTTTCCTCTAATGAAAATAACCTCAGATCCCTCAGCCTTTCCTCATAAGACCTACCCATCATACCAGGCAACATCCTGGTAAACCTCCTCTGCACCTTTTCCAATGCCTCCACATCTTTCTTATAATGTGGCGACCAAAACTGTACGCAATACTCCAAGTGCGGCCACACTAGAGTTTCGTACAGTTGCAACATGACGTCTCGGCTCCGAAATTCAATCCCTCTACCAATAAAAGCTAACACACTGTACGCCTTCTTGACAACCTTATCAACTTGAGTACTAACTTTCAGGGATCTATGCACACATACACCGTTTGATAAGGTTCCCCATGGTCAGCTCATGAAGAAAGTAAGGAGGTATGGGATAGAAGGAAATTTGGCATATTGGATAAGTAACTGGCTATCTCACAGAAGATGGTGGGTGGTGGTGATGGAAAATTTTCAGATTGGAGACCAGTTACTGGTGATGTACCACGAGGATCAGTGCTGGGTCTTCTGCTATTTGTGATTTTTATCAATGACTTGGAGGAGGGGACATAAGGGTGGTCAGTAAATTTAGTGATGACACCAAGATTGGTGGAGTAGTGGATGAGGTGGAGGGCTGTGTAGACTGCAAAGAGACATTGATAGGATGCAGAGCTGGGCTGAAAAACGGCAGATGAACTTAACCCTGATAATTGCAAAGTGATTCATTTTGGTAGAAAAATTTGCATGCAGATTACAGGATCAAGAGCAGGGTTCTGAGGAATGTGGAGGAACAGAGAGATCTTGGGGTTCATATCCACAGATTTCTGAAGGTTGCCACTCAAGAGAATAGAGCCATGAAGCGGTTGTTAACAGGGGATTTGAGTTTAAGAGTCGTGGGTTATTCTGCAACTGTACAGAACCTTGGTGAAACCACATTTGGGATATTGCATGTAGTTCTGGTCACCTCACTATAAGAAGGATGTGGAAGCATTGGAGAGAATGCAGAGGAGATTTACCAGAATGCTACCTGGTTTGGAGGGTAGGTCTAATGAGGAAAGGTTGAGGGAGCTAAGGCTTTCCTCTTTAGAATGGAGGAGGATGAGAGGCGACTTAATAGAGGTTTATAAGATGATGAAGGGGATAAATAGAGTGGACATTTAGAGACTATTTCCTCAGGTGGATATAGCTGTTACTAAGGGGCATTACTATAAAGTTCATGGTGGGAAATATAGGTCCGAAATAGGTACTTTACTCAGAGAGTGGTTGGGGTGTGGAATGGACTGCCTGCTGTGATAGTGGGGTCGGGCACTTTAGGAATTTCAAATGGTTATTGGATAGGCACATGGAGCACATCAGAATGATAGGAGTGGGATAGCTTGATCTTGAGTTTGGACAAAGTTCGGCAAACATCAAGGGCCGAAGGGCCTGTACTTGATGTACTGTTCTATGTTCTCTGCCCCTAAATCCCCTCCAACCATCAGTGTGTGACAACTATCAGGCATGTCAATATATTTAGCTCTCTAAGCCAGTCTCAGCAAAGCACAATGCCAAAGTATTTACAAATGAATTGCAAGTGAAAAGCACCCATGCTACCTTTGTCTCTCAATATCTTATGTTGATAGCAATGGAGTTCGACTGAGAAGTTTTGATGCAGAACATCCTACTTGTCCAAAAGGCTCCTTCATAGTCCACCTTAGCTGCAGAATTGTCAGCTGACAGCAGGCTTCACCACTAAAACACTCACCTAGTCTGGCCTATATGTGACTCCAAACCCACAGAAACGAGTTTGTCTGTTAATTGCTCTGCTAAATCGTCTAATAAGTCCAATGATTGTAGAAAAACTGCTGCAAAAAAAAGTCTAATAAGAGCAAAGTCAAATGAATCACTTAGCATAGGCCTAGATACTGGACACCCAAGGCCTGTAAACACTGTGAAGTCCTCATTGGCATCAGAAGGCTTGTGCTAAAATTAGAATAGCTGTTCCACAGACTAGTCAAACATTAACTTATCAAAGATTTTGCTTTCACCAATTTTTCAACAAGACTCACAACCCTCTGAGTATAAGAATGATTGCTGGAGTGATGAGCGTATCATATGAAGAATGGTTGAAGACTCTGGGTCTATACTCGTTGGAGTTTAGAAGGATGGGGGAGGATCTTACTGAAACTTACAGGATATTGAGAGGCCTGGATACAGTGAATGTGGAGAGGATGGTTAACATTCACGGACCACAGTCAGAACACCAAGGCACAGCCAGAACATTGGATCATTTAGCATCAAGGCATGGACAAAATAACTTGCTAGTGCTGCAAGAACAAGCAAAAGTAAAATGATAGGGACAATAGTTTATATGGGAAAGGATTAGATAGGTTTTATAACAGTTTTAAATTGGTGTAGAAACAGATTGAGAAATAAATGACAGCCATTTGAAGAACTACCTTCTACTAGGACAATAGCAATCAAAACTGACAAAACAACATTTTTGTTGAGAGTGGCATGCCATTCACCAAACATAGAGTAGGTTTTTGAGCATTCCTGTTGTGCTATCAGATTGAATTTCTAGGAATCTGTAACAGGATGTGAGTCACAATTTCAATGTCACACAACTCCACACCTATCTTTTTTATCATTTCTTCCAGCAACGCCTTCAGATTAATGTACTGACCAAACGTTCAATGAAATGCACTCAGCCACTATCTGTTCTGACAAATGCCAGAAGGTCAATTTTACCACTGACATTGGTAGTCTGAGGACAGAATGCCCATGAAGGGTATAAACTGATCTCTAGAATGTGGTGGCCTTCCTTCAAAAAGTGAGGAACAGAGTAGACTAGTCAACTCTTCCACAATTCACTTAGATCATGGTTCATCTGTATCTTTACAACCCCTTTGTTCCACAGCATGTGTTTGTCCCTTAACAAGTATCATTCAACCTTTTGATGACTCCAGTTGAGTCCCAGAAATAGCTGCAACTTTTTGGGAGGAGGCTTCCAGATCTTCACTATCTTTGGTGTGGAGAAGTGCACTAGGTTTCACAAGTGAATGGCCTCACTCTAAATTTAAAATTACAGCCATTTATTCTGAATTTCCTCATCAAAGGAAATGGTTCCTCTCTACTTATCAAATTTTTTAATCACTTGAAAGTTTACTGAAATCAGGAGTAAAAGAGGTAGGTTTTATCAAACATTTGCAAGTATAAAAGAAAGGCAGTAGAGTTTAGAGAGGTCAGAACTAGAACATATAGATCTTGGAGTGTTGTAAAGTTGGAAGAGTTTACAGAGATATGCAAATCCCTGTGGGACTGGAACACAAGATGGGAATATTAAAACATAAGGCACTGATAGATGGGGATCCAATTTAGATCAGAGAGCACAATGGGTGATGGATGAATGTGGTAGAAAAGCTTTTGTAGCAAAGAGCAATATTGGGGATTTTGCTCCACTCACACATTCATTTTTCCCTTTTTTATTGCCTGAGATATGCCCCAAATATACGTGAAAGATATATACAAGCTGTGTGTTGCATTTAGAAGGTGCAAGGTTCTCATGATTGAAAGCTCCAACCCTCAAGGGTTACTCAGATATGTTTTCAAGTATCCCACACATACATCACATACAGTCTGTTCCCTCATGGCGCCAGTGACCAGGTTCAAATCCAGCCTCAGGTTACTGTCTGTGTGGGGTTTCTACATGCTCCCTGTGTCTGCATGGGTTTCCTCTGGGTGCTCTGATTTCCTTCCACACTCCAAAGATATGCAAGTTAGGTGGATTGGTCAAGGTAAATTGTCCCTGAGTGTCAAGGAGACTAGCTAGGTAAATACATGGGGTTGCAGGGATATGGCCTGGATGGAATTGTGGTTGACATAGACTCAATGGCCAGAATTTTGCCATCTCAATCGCCACAGGAATCTGAGCGAACGAGGAGCAGACCATTGGAAGGTTGGTTGACCTCGAGCAGGATTTTATAGCTTTGGAATGAGGGAGGCTGTAAAATCCTGCCTAATGGGCTAAAAGGCATGGCGGCACAGTCGTTAGCACTGCTGCCTCACAGCACCAGGGACCAGGTTCAATCCTGGCCATGGGTCACTGTCTATGGTCCAGTTCCCCTCACACTCCAAAGATGTGCTGGTTAGACGTGCTGGCATTGGCCATACTAAATTCTCCCTCAGTATACCCAAACAGGCGCCGAGTGTAGCAACTACAGGATTTTCACTGCAATGTTATGTAAGCCGACTTGTGACACTGATAAATAAATTTAAGCTTCTGTACTGCACGGATCCTATGATTCTGCATTATTCTCCTGTCTGAGGGGTATTTGGTGATCCAAAAAGCAACATGTGGGAAGGGAGAGAGAACATTAAAATAATTGGTTCATCATCACCAGTGAATCAAAATCTGCATTAAAATAGTGATTGTTACCTGATAAAAACAATGTCCTCCACTCAAGCAACTTCAATTCTAACACTCTTGAACTCGAAAAGAAAGACTTTTAACCTTTTTTTTTAATCAAACACTTATCCCTTGTGAAAGTCCTTGCTGCTTTCCCATCTTTTGCAGATTATCCCATCACTCCTTCTGATTATTGTTGGAGAATGGTGTGGCTGTACTCTGGTGACATGGTTAGTAAGTTTGCAGATAACACTAAGATTGGTGGCACAGTGAACAGTGAAGAAAATTATCTCCAATTGTAATGAGATCTTGGTCAATTGGGCCAATGGATCTGGTGAATTGCAGATGATGTTTAATTTAAAAAACGTGAGGTAGATTTTGGTAGATTGAACCAGGGCAAGACTTACTCGGTTAATGGTAGGGCATTGGTGAGAGTTACAGAGCAAAGAGAGCTAGGGGTACATGTTTATAGCTCCTTGAAAGTAGAGTCACAGGTGGACAAAGTGATGAAGAAAGCTTTGGCATGCTTGGTTTCATTGGTCAGAACATTGAATATGGGAGTTGGAATGTCTCATTGAAGTTGTACAAGACATTGGTAAGGCCACGCTTGGAATTTTGGTCATCCTATTATAGAAAGGATATTATCAAACTAAAGGAGTGCATAAAAGATTTACTAGGATGCTACTGGGACTTGATAGATTGAGTTATAATGAGAGGCTGGTTAAACTGGGATTTTTTTCCTCTGGAGCGTTGAGGCCGAGGGGTGATCTTATAGAGGTCGATGAAATAATGAGGGCACAGATCAGTCAAGATCTCTTTATTCTGTAACTCTCCCTAATGCCCTATTATTAACTGACTAAGTCCTGCGCTGGTTCAACCTACCAAAATGCATCACCTCACATTTATCTAAATTAAACTCCATCTGTCATTCATCAGCCCACTAGCCCAATTGATCAAGGTCCCGTTGCAAGCAGAGATAACTTTCTTCATTGTTCATTATGCCATCAATCTTATAGAACATAGAAATTACAGCACAGAACAGGCCCTTCGGCCTTCGATGTTGCACCGACCAATATAAAAAGCAATGCCCCTCCAAACTAAACCATTCCCTTCTCTTCCATATACTTATCAACTAACCTCTTAAACGCCACCAAACTTGGCGCATCTACAACTGCTGCAGGCAGGGCATTCCACTCCCGAACCACCCTTTGGGTAAAGAACCTACCTCTGATATCCGTCCTATAACTATCACCCCTTAATTTAAAGCTCTGTGTCCCCTCGTGCTCGTCCCCTCGTGCTAGCTGACACATCTTGGTGTCATCTGCAAACTTACTAAGCCATGCCTCCCTTATTCTTGTCTAAATTATTAATATAAATGACAAGTAACAGTGGCCAGCACTGATCCCTGAGGCACATCGCTGATCACAGGCCTCCAGTTTGAAAAACAACCCTCTACAACTACCCTCTGGCTTCTGTCAACAAGGCAATTTATATCCATTTAGATATCTCACCCCGGATGCCATGAGATTTAACCTTATGCAACAACCTATTAGGTGGAACTTGTTAAAGGCCTTGCTAAAGTCCATGTCGACAACATCAAACTGCACTGCCCTCATCTACCTTCTTGGTTACCGCTTCAAAAAACTTAAATTTGTGAGTTTTCCACTCACAAATCCATGCTGACTGTCTCTTGTTAGTCCTTGCATCCCTAAATGCCTCTAGATCCTGTCTCTCAAAATACCTTCCAGCAACTTACCCGCCACAGATGTGAGGCTCATTGGCCTGTAGTTCCCAGGCTTTTCCCTCCAGCCCTTTTTAAACAAAGGCACAACATTTGCCACCCTCCAATCTTCAGGCACCTCACCCGTGACTATCTATGATTCAAATATTTCTGTTAGAGGACCCACAATTTCTTCCCTAGCCTCCCACAAAGTCCTGGGATGTACTTCATGAAGTCTTGGAGATTTATCTACCTTGATGAGCTTTAAGACTTCCAACATCCCTTTTTCTATAATATGTAGACTCCGCAAGACATCACTACTTATTTTCCCAAGTTCTCTAATATCCATGCTTTTCTCAACAGTAATGAGATAAGAAATGTGCATTCAAGATCTCACCTATCACTTGTGGATTCAGACATAGATAACTTTATTGATCCTTAAGAGGGCCTACTCTTCCGACCGTTGTTTAAAAAGAGTAGTAAGGATAACCCTGGAAATTATAGGCCGGTGAGTTTGATGTCAGTGGTAGGGAAGCTGTTGGAGGGGATTCTTAGAGATAGGACGTATAGGCACTTAGAGCGTTGCGATCTGATTAGGAATACGCAGCATGGATTTGTTAAGGGGAGGTTGTGCCTTACAAATCTGTAGAATTTTTTGAGGAGGTGATGAAAACGGTGGACGAAGGGCAAGCCGTTGATGCCGTCTATATGGATTTTAGTAAGGCGTTTGACAAAGTCCCTCATGGAAGGTTAGTTGAGAAGGTCAAGGCTTATGGGATACAAGGACAGGTAGCTAGATGGATAAGTAACTGGCTTGGTAATAGGAGACAGAGAGTAATAGTGGAAGGGTGTTGCTCTAGCTGGAGGTCGGTCACTAGTGGTGTGCTGCAGGGACCTCTTCTATTTGTAATATATATAAATGACTTGGAAGACGGAGTAAGTGGAGTGAACAGCAAGTTTGCAGACGATACAAAGATGGCTGGACTTGCGGATAGTGAGGAGCATTGTTAAGCAATGCAGCAGGACATAGAAAGGCTGGTAGCTTGGGCAGACAGATGGAATTCAATCCTGATAAATGTGAGGTGATGCATTTCGGGAGAAAGAATGTAGGGTGGAGGTATATGATAAAGGGTAGGCCTATTAGAACATAGAACATAGAACATTACAGCGCAGAACAGGCCCTTCGGCTTTCGATGTTGCGCCGACCAATTAGGAAAAAGCAATGACCCTCTAACCTAAACCATTCCCTTTTTGTCCATAAACTTATCTACTAACCTCTTAAACGCCACCAAACTTGGCGCATCTACAACTGCCGCAGGCAGGGCATTCCATACCCTTACCACCCTCTGGGTAAAGAACCTACCTCTGACATCCGTCCTATAACTACCACCCCTTAATTTAAAGCTATGTCCCCTCGTGCTAGCTTTCTCCATCCTAGGAAAAAGGCTATCACTGTCCACCCTATCTAAACCTCTAATCATCTTATATGTTTCAATAAGGTCTCCTCTTAGCCGCCTTCTTTCTAACGAAAACAACCTCAAATCCCTCAGCCTCTCTTCATAAGACCTGCCCTCCATACCAGGCAACATCCTGGTAAACCTCCTCTGTACCCTCTCCAATGCCTCCACATCTTTCTTATAATGTGGGGACCAGAACTGCACACAATACTCCAAGTGCGGCCGCACTAGAGTTTTGTACAGTTGCAACATGACGTTGCGGCTCCGAAATTCAATCCCCCTACCAATAAAAGCTAAGACTCCATATGCCTTCTTAACAACCTTATCGACTTGATTGCCAACTTTCAGGGATCTATGCACATATACACCAAGATCCCTCTGTTCATCAACACTATTAAGAGTCCTACCATTAGTCCTATACTCTACACATTTGTTATTCCTGCCAAAGTGGATTACCTCACACTTTTCCACATTAAACTCCATTTGCCACCTCTCGGCCCAGCTCTGCAACTTGTCCGTTTTAAGAGCATAGAAACGCAGAGGGACCTGATGGTGCAGGTGAACAAGTCTCTGAAGGTGGCAGAGCAAGTGGGGAAGGTTGTGAAGAAAGCATATAGTATGCTAGACTTTATAGGAAGGGGTATAGAGTACAAGAGCTGGCCTTTAATGTTGCAGTTGTATAAAACGCTGGTTAGACCTCATTCGGAATACTGCATCCAGTTCTGGTCGCCCTACTACAGGAAGGACGTGGAGACTCTGGAGAGAGTGCAGAGGAGGTTTACCAGGATGCTGCCTGGTATGGAAGATCTGAGTTATGAGGAGAGGTTAGGCAAATTGGGACTGTTTTCCTTAGAAAGACGTAGACTTAGAGGAGATCTGATAGAGGTGTACAAGATTATGAGGGGTATAGATAGACTAAACAGGGTTAAGCTTTTTCCTAGGATGGACTCGAATAGCATGAGGGGTCACACGCTTAGGGTGAGGTGGGTAAGGTATAATTTGGATGCGAGAGGGAGATTTTTCACACAGAGGGTGGTGGGGGTATGGAATGCGCTGCCAAGTAAAGTGGTGGAGGCAGGTACTCTGGAGTTATTTAAGAAATACTTAGATGGGCACATGAACAGAATGGGAATGGAGGGGTATAGAAAACTGATTTAAAATAGGGATCGTGAGCCTTTGGAGTCCCTGGGAAGTGTGTAAATAGATGATGATATTGATGTACTTGTTTTTATCCTACAGGTGCTTTGCTCCACCTTGTTGTCTAATGAGGACAGGGTCGTGAGAGGGCTGCTCTTTGATTTTTTTCGAGAGTATCCTAGTGCTTCACGTCGTTGGTGTACGCTTGTCCTGGACCATTTGATGGGCAACACGGCTCAGTGACTATCGCTGTGGTGTGCAGATACATGGATTTGGGCCTGTGTCTGTGGGAGTTTGCGCATTCTCCCTGTACTTGTGTGGGTTTTCTCCGGGTGCTCCGGTTTCCTCCCACATCCCAAAGATGTGCTCTTAGGCTAATTGGCCAAACAAATTCTCCCTAAATTGTCTCAAATTTGATTTTTAATCCATAGTTCTATAAACATGGACAGGGATCACAGGTAGAGGTGGGAACATCGGGGTGGTGACGTGGGCTCGTTGGGCCGAAGGGCCTGTTTCCCATGTTGTTTTTACTTGTTCTTTGTTCTTGCTATTCTTTTGCCCTTCATGTATTTGTAGAAATTCTTCGCATTTTCCTTTGCCTCTTCTGCCAAAACAATGCCACGTCCCATTTTGCCCTTCTGATTTTTGTCTTTACTCTTACATCTTTTATACTCTTCAAGGGATTCACTTGATCCCAGCTGCCAATGTATGTCATGTGCCTCCTTCTTCCTCTTCTTGACCAGGGCCTCAATATCCAGAGTCATCCAGGGTTTCCTACTTCTACCAGCCTTGCCCTTCACTCTAAGAGGAATGTTCTTACCCTCAGCCTTGGTTAATACACTTTTGAAAGCCTGCCACTTACCAGATATCCCTTTACATTTTCACAGATTCCCCCAATTAACTTTTGAAAATTCAAACCTGATACCATCAAAACTGGCTTTGCCCCAATTTAGAATTTTAACTTTTGGTCCAGATTTATCATAGCTATCTTAAACTGATAGAATTATGGTCACTGGTCCCAAAGTGATCCCTCATGAACACTTCTGTTACCAGCTTTTCCTTATTTTCCAAGACAGGAGGTCTAGTTTTGCCCTCTCTCTAGTCCGTCCATCCGCATACTGAATGAGAAATTCTTCCTGAATTCACTCAACAAATTTCTCTCCATCCACCCTGTCCCAGTCAATGTTGGGAAAGTTAAAAACTCCAACTATTACCACCCTATTTTTCTTGGAGTTATCTATAATCTTACATATTTGCTCTCAATTTCCCATCGGCTATTTGGGAGCCTATATTACAACCCTATCAAAGTGATTTCCCCCTTCTTATTTCTCAGTTCTATCCATATAGACTCAGTGGGTGAACCCTTGGATATATCCCCTTCGGTTCTGCTGTGACATTTTCCCCACTCAAAAATGCAATTCCTCCTCCTCTTTTACCTCTGTCCTATCTTTCCTATACCATTTGTACCTTGGAACATTGAGCTGACAGTTCTGTCCCTCCCTTAGCCATGTTCAATAATTGCTACAATATCTCAGTCCCACGTACTTATCAATGCCCTGAGTTCATCTGCCTTGCCTGTCAGGCCTCTTGCATTGAAATAAATGCAATTTAATCTGGACTTCCCTTGGTCTCTGTGTTGCTTTTGCCCCATCTGTCAGTTACTAGGATTACTGACACTCCCTTCACTATTTAATTTGCTCTTTTAACTTCTGAGCTGTCCTCAACCTTTTCTTCTGTCTCCTTACTGCTTTCGGTCCCACCCCACCTGCCAAACTACTTTAATCCTTCTGTGTGGCTCTAGGAAATCTCCCCACCAGGATGTTAGTCCCCCTCCAGTTCAGGTGTAACCCATCCCTCTTGAACAGGTCACCCCTTCCCCAGAAAATGATTCCAAGGATCCAAAAATCTAAATTCCCCCCCAACACCCCCTCGCACCAACTCTCAAGTCAGGTATTCATCTACCTAATCTTCCTATTCCTACTCTCACTAGCACGTGGTACCGGTAGTAGTCCAAAAATTACTAACTTCAAGGTCCTGCAATTTAGCCTTCTGCCTAAATCTCTATATTCATTCTTCAGGACCGCATCCCTTTTCCTATCTATGTCACTGGTACCAATATGTCCAACAACCTCTGGCTGTTCACACTCCCCCTTAAGAATGTCCTGTAATCGCTCAGTTGTCCTTGATACTGGAACCAGGAAAGCAACGTACCATCCTGCAGTCTTGATCACAGCCATAGAAATGCCTCTCTGTACCCCTAATTAGCGAATCTCCTATTACTACAGCTTTGCTTGCTCTTTGCCCGACCCTGTCCTAAAGCAGAACCAGAAGGGGTACCACAGGCCTGGCTGCTGCTGGTATTTTCCCCTGACTGGCTACCCCCGCAACAGTATCTAAAACAGTGTACCTGTCTGAAAGGGGAATACCCACAGGAGACTCCTGCACTACCTGTCTGCCTCTCCTGACGGTCACCCATCTACTTGTCTGAATCTGTGGTGTAACTAGTGTCTGTTCTGTAAGCTCCACAGTGCATCCACCTGCCGCTCCAACTGAACAAATGCGTTGTGTGAGGAGCTGCAACTAGACACACTTCCTGCAGACAAATTGTCAGGGAGACTAGATTGCCCCCTAATTTCCCACATCTGGCAGGAGGAGCATAAGACTACCGTAACTGCCATACTGCCGTTATACAAGTAAAAGGATAAATAGAATACCAACTCACATTTCCCTTGCTTGAGCTCCTCCTGACAATTTTTGTTTTGATTAAAAGCAGTGTTGGGGTTTAACTGTCCCTTCACAACAGTTCCTTCACAAACACCTTCTGGTCTCAGTAACTGCACCTACGCAGATGTTACCTGCAATCGCCAATCATCTTCGCCACACTGCTGCTCTCACCTTGCCTTTACACGAAGAAGGAAGGTGATTCCTGGAAATCCGCCTTCTGGTTCCAATGACTGCACCTATGCAAATGTTACCTACAATGACCTTTGCTGCTCTGCTGCCCGCACCTGCCCTTCATGTCTCATGAAACGTAAATTGTTGTTATCCTGTTAGAATTGTCAACTTCTTGCAAGCTATCCCAATGAGTGCAATACCGAAGTTTTGTTCAGTTCCTTCTGTGTTCCAAATATATCATTCTACCGAGTTTTACTACCCTTACTGTATAAACGTAGTTCACAAAGAACTCTCCCACAGTGAGCCACCTGGCTGTGCAATTTGTTTCTAAAAATCATTAACTATATGAATGTGTGTGAACTTGTTGGAACTGATCAAAATCAGTCAACTGATGGAGAATCCAGGGTTACATCATGTGATGAGTTTTTATCTCCAAGACAAAGTCATCTCAATGAAAATGTTTAGACCTGTGCAGGTGGATGAATAGAAGTTGACACCACTTTAACTCAAATCTATGTTTTTGCTAAAATTGGTGAAAGGGAGAAAATATATCTCAGGTTCAGGATTAAAAGCAAATTACTGTGGATGTGGAATATCTAACCAAAAGACAAGCTTTGACAAACGGTTACCTAGATTCAAAATGTTAGCTCTCTTCTCTTCTTACAGATGCTGCCACACCTGCTGAGATTTTCCAGCATTTTCTCTTTTGGTTTCAGGTTCAGGATTACTATTTTATTACTAAACTTATTCTTGCTGGTTGGATAGTCTCCTTAGAGCATCATACAATACAGAAAGAGACCACTCAGCTGATTGTACCTCTGTCGGTTCGGATCATAAAACCACTACATCAAGAAAGATTCTCTACACCTTCTCTTTGGTCTTTTGCCAGTTTTCATAAATTTCTGATGTTCTTTCATTGCTGACCCTCATTCTTATTTGTTCCATTAACCGCTTCCCCCCATCTTTTTAATCCTTCTGGTTACGTTAGTGTTTGCCTCAGTCACTGAGTAATCTGCATTCAGACTAAAGTGGTTTGCCCATAACCCTTGTGTCCCATGTCTGCAGGCATCTGAGCAGATCACAATAGATGTATGGAAATGCCAAGATTACTCACTGCTATTGAGACTGCACTGGTGACCGCTCCGATGTAACCCAAGATGAACTTAGACGTTGGCGTTGGCTGTTGACGTTGGGAAGAAGAGAGAACAATTATTTCAAAAAAGTTAAAAACATAACATCTGAATCTAAATTGTAACAACAACTTATATTTATATACATCTGTAACATAATAAAATGCCGCAAAGCACTCCACAGGTAAAATGAAATATAGTCACATAATGGACATATTAGGTCAGATGATCAAAAGCTTGGTGAGAAAAGATAGTTTTAAAGGAGTGGCTTCAAGGAGATAAACAAGGTAAAGAGAAACACAGGGAGGAAGTTCCAGGCTTAGGTCCTATGCACCTGAAAGAATGATTAAAATCAAAGATGTCAAGATACCAGAATTAGAAGAGCACAAACAGATGAAAAAAAAAGACATAATGTCAAATCTTTACATCTTGCAGTTGTCAGGACAGCTACACAAGATGAACTGATAGTAAAGAGATTAACAATTGCAGTGTGACTCATTTAAGCATTTTCGAAGCCACATATATTCACACACAAGGCCCTGCACAAGGAATGGAGTTTAGAATACTGTAAGTGATACTCTGGTTACGTTGGAATAATAAAAATTGCACTAATTGCATTTATTTTCACCAAAGCTCATCCTGTGATGAATAAATCAGAAAATAAATCTATGGAACAGAGCCATTCAAATTAGAATGATTCCAGCTTCGATTTCTTGGCTGTGCTAATGGTTGGTCAGAAAGCTTTGCAATCAGCCGTAGTATCTGCCCCAATTTTGGGGCTAATGCTTTTTAGATATCCTTTGGACACAGAATGTTTGTTTCTGAAAGGTCAGGTCGTTCCTGTTATACTCACAAAATGGTTGCAATAGACCCAGTCCCAACTTCATATTAACATCACATGTATCTCAGATTCAGTCAGCAGCAGCCAGCTTGAGCATTGGTGACTCTATACTTGTCGTTTCTCCTTTCATCAACATTCTTGGCACATTGTGCGATGTGAATACAAACGCCACAGCACCTTCTAAACTGCCTTCAAGGTGCCTGTTAGCCAGACCATTCAAAAGTCACATTTATGCACCTTATCTCTCCCCCACAAATGCCACAACTCATCCTTTCACTCTGTTGTTTTTCATTACTGATGCTAATGGTTGAGTATTGGTTTATTCCAAGTTGCAAAATAACCTTTTATTTTTACTTTTTCCAATTTTTAAAATTTATTTGTGGGACATGGACGTCACTGGCTGGCCAATATTTAGTTGCTTGCAGTTGAGAGTCAACCACATTGCTGTGGCTCTGGAGTCACATGTAGACCAGATCAGGTAAGGACAGCAGATTTCCTTCCCTAAATGACATTAGTGAGCCAGATGGTTTTTCAAACAATCACATTGGTTTCAAGGTCATCAGTGGATTCTTAATTCCAGATTTTTTTAGTAAATTCAAATTCCATCATCTGTCGTGGTGGGATTTGAACATGGGCCCCCAGAACATTAGTTGAGTTTCTGGATGAATTGTCAAGTGTAAATACCGATAGCCCAACGTCTCCCCTCCTGCAATTTATAAACCCACCTCAAAATGTTACCTCTCCCAAGTTTGGTTTTCCCTTTTGATCTTCAAGTTTGGCACCACCTTGATAAGACATTTCCCAGTTGCACATCTCTAAAACTTTTCAGCCTCGGTGTTGACCAGCACTATAAATTGCACAATGTACATAGTACGTGCTTGTACTCAACAAACAGTAACAGCCAGTGTCATGTCTCTCTTTGGCAACCAAGTGGTGCATGAGAAGATAAAACTAAGAGTACAAGTAAAACATACAGCTTGTTGATCCTGTTTGATTATTCAATAAGATCATGACTGAATGATCTTTACCCAGAGGGTGGTTAGGGAGTGGAATGCCCTGCCTGCGGCAGTTGTAGATGCACCAAGTTTGGTGGTGTTTAAAAAGTTAGTTGATAAGTTTATGGAAGAGAAGGGAATGGTTTAGTTTGGAGGGTCATTACTTTTTTCATTGGTCGGCGCAACATCGAAGGCCGAAGGGCCTGTTCTGCGCTGTAATGTTCTATGTTCTATGAATTTTTTATAGGAACTTCACTTCCCCACCCTAACCCCTTCGTATCCAAAAATGAACTGATTTCAGTGTCCATAATTTTCTGGGATAGAGAATTTGAAATGTTCGAATTTGAGTGAAGACATTTCTCATTTCCATTTCAAATGGTCAACTCTTATCCTGAAACTGTGACTCCCAGTTTTTCTAGCCAGGGGAAATTGACTCTCCACCAAAAGCATATAACGTTCTACAAGATAGTTCCACACACACGAATTTGTGTTGGAAACAATGGAATTGCTTTTCAAATTCATCTCACCTTTGTTGCGTTTCTGTTTGCATAGTTCACACAGGCATTGTGACTTTGGTTCAACCACTATAAGGAAGAAAAACAAATCATCAATATAAATCCAAATTCTCAATCAAGAGGGTGAAATACAATCCAAAAGCAACACATTACTAATACAGGAACAATCTTGGATCCCCTATTGAACTGATGCGTGAAACAGAGCTGTACAGACCAGCAAATCCCAATCCCTACTGAGGTCATTTAGTTCATGCTGACGTCAGCAGATCTGGTCAAAGAAAGTAAAACAACAAAATCAGTGTGTGTTCCTTTTCTCGATTCTTATCCAAAGACTCCCTGACACAACAAAGAATCAGCTATGATGGGAAAGCTCCCAATTCGAGATGTCCAAGTTTACAAAGGAATGGTCATTTCCCACACTAAGCCCAAATCCTTGGATTGTTTTCAGATACAAAACCTATCAATCTCCACCTTGAATATACTCAGTAACTGAGCATCTATTCCCCTCTGGAGTAGAGGATTCACCCTTGAGTGAAGAAATCTCTCCTCAACTCAGTCCCTAATGGTTGACCTCTGATAATGTGACCAACGTTCCTACAACTGTATCTCAAAAAGAGTCAGTACTCCCTCTCCCACTGAGAGCAGCGGGAAAGTGGCTGATTTTCCTAAATAAAGGCATTGGATTGCATTTGCAATCCAAAGTGAGGTTGCATCCTTAAACAATTCCAATGAATTAGTTAGGAGTGACCTGAATTTCATAAATGTTGTTAATTTGTGTTTAATACTATTACTAATTAATTGTTTCCTTTTTAATGAACTTCAATGTTTTTCCTACCCTAGGTGGCTAATACTGCTATTACTGTTTTTACCTCTTCTCAATTGGATCACTGGAATCTTGAGTATAATCAATCATCTGTTACTAATAAATTTTGTAAGTAAAAACTCACAGCTGTGTGTCAGCCTTTCCCTATATCTCATTTTATTTGCTATTCTTGGATGCTTTCCATTTGGGTTGCCTCATGAATATTCAGTAGCTTTGAGTTTTCTCCTGTTCTTGCTGAGGTGGATAGATTCTTGGTAAGCAGGGTTATCAGGGGTTGGGAGGATTTAGATTTGAGGTTACAATCAGATAGCCACGATCTTATTAACCGGCAAAAATAACTAGAGGGGCTGAATGGTCTATTGCTGCTCCCTGATCATATGTTCATATCACAATGATTAGTACTGCTGGCTCACAGTGCAAGGTTCCTGGGTTAGATTTCTGGCTTAAGTCACTGCCTGTGTGGAGTCTGCAAATTCTCCCCATGTCTGCATGGATTTCCTCTGGGTGCTCCGGTTTCCTCCCACAATCCGAAAGACATACTGGTTAGGTACCTTGGCTGTGCTAAATTCTCTCTGTGTATCAGAACAAGTGCTGGAGCGTGGCAATGAGGGGATTTTCACAGTAACTTTATTGCAGTGTTAATGTAAACCTATTTATGACACTAATAAAAACATATACAGTGAAGTTTGCAAATTAAGGAAGTTCCCAAAAAGTGCATCCTCCATGTTCATTTTAGCAGTTACTAAGCATGCTTAGTATTTCTTTAAAAAACCACCACTTCATTTGCTGCTCTCCGCACTCTCCCCGTTTGTCACTTCTCTTTCTTGACAATTCCACTTGCTACTTCTCTATCCTGAACCTTTCACTCACCACTTCTCTTCCCTGACCCTTATGCCTCTCCTAATCCTTCTGCTCAGTTTTGTACTTGCTGTTTTCCTCTCCTGACCATCCTTCTCATGTGTGCCTGAGCTTAGTCTGCAGTAACCCGTTCACAGATGTTCAGTTTGCATTTCACCACGAGCATTTAGCTCCAGTCCTCATTGAAGCCTTGGCCCAAACATGGACAAATAGCTGAATTCTAGAGGTGAGTTGAGCATGTTTGCCCTCGACAACAAGGCAGTATTTGATAATTGTGTGATGCCAAAGAGCTCTTACAAAGATGAAGTGAACTGAGGAAAGCCTTCCATTAGAATCACAAAGGAAGATAACTGTGCTTGTTGGAATAAGTGCCAATTCATAGCATTGTCAAGAAAACATTTAAGCAATTTGCTGATGATTGAAAGTGGATGGAGGAAGTGGAAGGAGTCCCTCAGGACATTGTCCTAGGCCCAGCCACCTTCAGCTGCTTCATCAATGACCTTCCCTCCATCATAAGGTCAGAAGTGGAGATGTTCGCCGATGATTGCACAATGTTCAGCACCATTTTGCGACTCCTCAGATACTGAAGCAGTCCACATTCAAATGCAGCAAGATCTGTACAACATTCAGGCTTGGGCTGACAAGCTGCAAGTAACACTCATGCCACACAAATGCCAGACAATGACAAATCACCAATAAGAGATATTCTAACCATCATCACTTGACTTCAATGACTTCATCACTGAATCCCTCACTGTCAACATCGTTGGGGTTATCATTGACCAGAAACTCAACTTAACTTGGCACATAAACACAATGGCTACAAAAGCAGGTCACAGGTTAGGTGTACTGTGGTGACTAATTCACTCCCTGGCTCCCCAAACCTGTCCACCATTTACAAGGCACAAGTCAGGAATACTCCCCACTTGCCTGGATAGGTGCAGTTCCAACAACACTCAAGAAGCTTGACATCATCCAGGAGACAGCAGCCTGTTTGATTGGCACCACATCTACAAACATCCACTCTGCCTGCCATCAACGCTCAGGAGCAGCAGTGTGTACAATCTACAAAGTGCACTGCAATTTAACAAAGATCCCTACTCTGCACCTTTCAAATACATGACCACTTCCATCTAGAAGGACAAGGGCAGCACATACATGGTAACATCACCACCTGCAAGTTCCCTCCAAGCCACTCACTATCCTGACTTGGAAATATAACGTCAAGTCTTCGTAGTTGCTGGGTTAAAATCCTAGAATTCCCTCATAAGAGGCATTGTGGGTTAACCCACAGCACATGGACTGCTGTGATTCAAGAAGGCAGCTCACCATCACCTTCTCAAGGGCAACTAGGGATGGGCTTTTCTGGCCAGCCAGTGATGCCCATGTTCCACGAATGAATAAAATACAATTGGCCAGACTGCCTTTTTGTAAATAGGTCATACCTGGGTAATTTTCTATATTATCAAGTAGTTATCAATGTGTGAGTTGACTAGGGGTATGGCTAATTCACAAGCTTGCAATATCTAGGTTGTTGTCAGGGCTAGCTTTTGCTATATCTAGTAATTTGATATTGTCTGGAGAATGAAATTGGTTGGGGACCAATATGATGCTGGAAACCCCAGGAAGAGGCTGGCATTGGATCATTCACTCAGGTTTGACAAAGGGTCATCTGGACTCGAAACATCAACTCTTTTCTCTTTTTACAGATGCTACCAGAAAATGCTGAGATTTTCCTTCTTGATTTCAGATTCCAGCATCTGCAGTAATTTGGTGTTACCCATCAGCACTTCTGTCTGAAGATTGCTTTAATGTTTCTTCAACCTTGTGTTCAGCACCACATTCTGGGATCCTCCACCATTGAGGATGGAAACCTTATAGAGCCACAGAGGTTTATGACATGGAAACAGGCCCTTTGGCCCAATTTGTCCATGCAAGTTTTTTTTTTAAACCACTTAGCTAGCCCCAGTTGCCCATTTCTGGCCCATAACCCTCTATATCCATCTTACCCATATAAGTCTAAATTTTTAAAAGACAAAATTATACCTGACTCTACTACTAGGTCTGGCAGCTTGTTCCAGACACTCACCACCTTCTATATGAAAAAGTTGCTCTTCTGAACACTTTTGTATCTCTCCCCATCACCTTAAATCTATATCCTCTAGTTTTAGATTCCCTTACCTTTAGGAAAAGATATTGACTATCTAGCTGACCTATGCCCATCATTATTTTATATACCTCTATAAAATCACCCCTCAACATTCTTTGCTCCAGAAAAAAAAACTCTCAGTCTATCCAGGCTTTACTTATAACTCAAACTATCAAGTATTGATAGCATCCTAGTAATCTGTTTTGGGGCCCCTGCTGCTTGTAATTTTTATAAATGATCTGGATGAGGGTATTGAAGGATGGATTAGTAAATTTGCGGATGACACCAAAGTCGGAGGAGTGGTAGATAGTGAAGAGGGGTGTTATTAGTTTGCAGAGAGACTTGGACAAGTTGCAGAGCTGGGCCGAGAGGTGGCAAATGGAGTTTAATGTGGAAAAGTGTGAGGTAATTCACTTTGGCAGGAATAACAAATGTGTAGAGTATAGGGCTAATGGTAGGACTCTTAATAGTGTTGATGAACAGAGGGATCTTGGTGTATATGTGCATAGATCCCTGAAAGTTGGCAATCAAGTCGATAAGGTTGTTAAGAAGGCATACGGAGTCTTAGCTTTTATTGGTAGGGGGATTGAATTTCGGAGCCGCAACGTCATGTTGCAACTGTACAAAACTCTAGTGCGGCCGCACTTGGAGTATTGTGTGCAGTTCTGGTCCCCACATTATAAGAAAGATGTGGAGGCATTGGAGAGGGTACAGAGGAGGTTTACCAGGATGTTGCCTGGTATGGAGGGCAGGTCTTATGAAGAGAGGCTGAGGGATTTGAGGTTGTTTTCGTTAGAAAGGAGGCGGCTAAGAGGAGACCTTATTGAAACATATAAGATGATTAGAGGTTTAGATAGGGTGGACAGTGATAGCCTTTTTCCTAGGATGGAGAAAGCTAGCACGAGGGGACATAGCTTTAAATTAAGGGGTGGTAGTTATAGGACGGATGTCAGAGGTAGGTTCTTTACCCAGAGGGTGGTAAGGGTCTGGAATGCCCTGCCTGCTGCAGTTGTAGATGCGCCAAGTTTGGTGGCGTTTAAGAGGTTAGTAGATAAGTTTATGGATGAAAAGGGAATGGTTTAGGTTGAGGGTCATTGCTTTTTCTTAATTGGTCGGCGCAACATCGAAGGCTGAAGGGCCTGTTCTGCACTGTAATGTTCTATGTTCTAAATCTTTTCTGCAATGTTTCTAATTTAATGAGATCCTTTTTATAATAGGGTGACCAGAATTGTACACAGTATTCCAAGTGAGGCCTTATCAATGTCTTGTACAACTTCAACAATTTCACCTCACAGAAGGTAGTGAGTGTCTGGAACAAGTTGCCAGATATAGTAGTACAATTTTGTCTTTTAAATAGTATTTAGATAGTTACATGGGTAACATGGGTATAGAGGGATACGGGCAAAACACAGGCAATTGGGATTAGCTTAGGGGGTTTAAAAAAAAGGCAGCATGGACAAGTTGGGCCAGAAGGCCTGTTTCCATCCTGTAAACCTTATGAATCCACAACTTGGTAACTTTGACCAATCCATTGTTTAGCATGCATACATTCCTGTGTTGCAGGCTCACCATTTTGGCAGCTTATTCTTCAGTAGGCCTGGTGCTGCTCCTAGCATGCTTTCCTATTGTCCTTATTGCACCAGCGGATTCCGTGGCTTGATGGTGATGTTCAAGTGAGGGATATGTTGGGCTACTGCAGATTGTAGATGGATACAATTCTGCGGCCGTTGATGGCCCACAGTGCCCCATGGTTGGTTAAAAAAAGTAAAAACAACTTTACATCTAAGTGGAGACTTTCGATTGAATCCTTCAATATTTGCTGTTTACCAGTAGATGTCACTTTTTGCAATGTTTCTTTAAAGCACAATGGATAGCCAGTCACATTAAACAGGTAGTAGAGTTAGGTTGTTCTTTAGGAAGCCATGTCAAGGGTTAAAGCTCAAGAAACTGAAAGTGAGTGTAAACCTAAATTGACCAACCTTTTCAGTTTACAGATTCAGTCAGATACATTGTACAGAATTTTACGACCTATTTATGCCTGTTTTGCAGCAGGAAAATGTCATAAAACTGGGAGTCAAACGTATGCCGCCGATTTTTGTGCCTGTTGCAATTTTGTGACATCTGGATTTCCAATGCAGCCAGCTTCTCGTTGGAAATGAGCTGGGGGCTGGTTAATTTATGTAAATTTATTTCAATATTGATTTCAATTTGTTTAGCAAGCATGGCGCTCAATCACTCTTGCCTTCACGGCACAGAAAGAGTTCCTTCCATTCAACTGGTATTGATGTTCTTCCCATTTCATTTACCCTATTTTAGTCTTTCTACTTATCTTTCTATTCCTTTTTCTGTTATCTATTTGCCTAGTTATCTTTTGAAAGGATTTAAGCTACTATTTAAATTCGCACAAAAGTCAAATTTCTAAGAGTAAATTTTTAGCTGAAAAATAAGAGCTGACTTTTACAAGAGTAAGATTTTCACTATTTTTCATTGCCCGCTATTGCCAACCCCAAAAATGCATCTTCATGGTTGAATTTTTATTTATAAAAAATATTAACCTCCATGGAGACACCCAGCAATTGGTGTATATCATTGTGGAATTGAGTTTGTGAAGTGTGGTCCCTTTAAAAGCTGGTTTAGTGTTCAGTGCTTCGATGTTTAAAATGCGGATGCACAGAGTACATAGATTGCAAATTTGTAACCAGGGTCAAATATCAGGGTTGCCTTGGTAACAAACTTTGCAGGCTTTTGAATTTTGACAGCCTATCAGTTTAAAGAAGACACTCAGCTATCAGGAACCTATCAAATTTGAATTTGCTATTGTTAACAACATCCGAACAGTCTTGGTATAGGAAAACTGGTTGGTCATCATCGTTATAAAGAGGAACTCAACTCCCTGCCTGCAGTTCAACCAAAGAGCTGCCATCTAGAGAGAGAAAGTTTAAAATATCTCTGAAAAGAACTCTATCTATCTAATGAAGGGCACCAAAAATCAGAAAGAGTTTCCACACAGCGAAATCGACAAAACTCCAAAGATTTTTCAAAGCCAAAACACCTGGTTGTATATTTTTTTGACTGACTAAATTCTGGTTTTTTTTTGGTTATGAATGGACCTTGTATTTATTTGAACAGCATTCCAATAGTATTTCACTTTAATTAATGTTACTTGTGTAGTTAAAGTTCTGGTTGGTTAATTAAATAATTAGTTAATTGTTCACTTAAAATGACTGTCAGGTATTTCTGTTAATGAATCTCTAAACATTAATGACAAACAGTTCACACTTTCCCAAACACTTTTAACAGATTACAAAGCAAGGTATTCTCTTTGAGACATTTGGTGTAGCTTCTCAAAAAGGGGGCCAACTTCTGCATTGTGACAATACTAAATTCGAATTCATCAAATTGATCAAAAACAAAATACATACATATATATATAACTTTTTCATGGTCAACTATCTCTTAATGTCAGGGGACTAGCTATGATAAATGCATGGGGCCTAGGTGGGATTGTGGTGCAGACTTGAAGGGCCAAATGGCCTCCTTCTGCACTCCAGGATTCTATGACTTTCACTCATTTGTCACTGAAGTTAGTTCTTTTTTCATGGTCAATTGTTTTCACTAATTCTACTTTCTCTCCAACCTTGCTTGCTCACCATTTAACTGGCTGGCATGCCTAATTACATGGCAGTTCCTAACACAGGGTCCGGCCACTTGTAACCATCCTTTTGTTGATGTTTGATGATAAATTGTTGAAATGCAATAGTTCTGTCATCGAGATCTGCTGGGGAATATTATGAAATCTTGGTCTTCTGGTGTAGTACAAAACTATTTCTCTTCATAAACTTAGTAAACCGTCCAGGGCTGGCTTTGAAATCAGCAATGTCTCTTTTTATTGCTTCTTTCAAGATGAAGATTGAGATGGGCCCACAGGAAACTGAGACTTTATTCTGGCAATTTTCACTGACACATTTTACAAATTTGTTTTCCAACTTCAGCCACATGCAGGCTCTTTTTGAATTCTCTTTCCTCTGCACATTTTGCTGAGACATTGGCCTCAGTTGTGTGGAAAGCTTTCTCCAATCTCCAATGTTTTTCCCCGATAACCTGAATTCTCTAACTGCTGCTCAATTATTTGTCAGCTCGACAAGTGCAGTGTCTTTATGTTTGAACTGGGCTGTATATCTGCTGTTCCTTCTTGATATCATATTGCCAGATTAGAGGGTGAAATTGGCCAGAACACAGTGCACACCAGTGAGGTATAGCCTTGACAGTATAGCCTTCAAGGTGCACAGAGACAGGGGGCTGAACAGCTGGACAACTTCAACGGTGTGCTACGATTCGAATCAATGAGTAGGTTTGTACCGAGACAAGTTTGACTTCAGTGACAAATGAGTGAAAATCATAGAATCCTACAGTGCAGAAGGGGGCCATTTGGCCCCTTGAGTCTGCACTGATCACAATTCCATCCAGGACTATCCCCATAACTCCATGCAATTACCCCATATTAGTGTCCCCCTGAAACTAAGGGGCAATTTATCATGACCAATGCTAACCCGCACATCTTTGGACTGGGGGAGGAATCCACAGCACTTGGAGGAAACCCACACAGAGACAGGGAGAATTTGCAAACTCCACACAGACAGTGGCCCTGGCACTGTGAGGCAGCAGCGCTAACCACTGATAAGTCCAAAGTGTTTAGATTTTCTGGCCAAAGATTGGTGGTTGACTTTTGCACACAACTCTTTGTTTCAACCTCTTCCTGCCATTTTTGAAGTGTTGAAGGGTACTTATAACAGAGTTAACATAGAGACATACAGTACAGAAGAGACCCTTTGGTCCATTGACAAAATGATACTAAATCTCCATTAATCACACTTTTCAGCACTTGGCCCAAAGCCTTGAATGTTGTAACATTGCAAGTGTCCATCCACTTAATTTTTAGAGGTTGTGAGGTTTCCTGCCGCTACAATCCTCCTCAGCAATGCATTTCAGACCCCCAACCCCTCTGTGTGGAATAGGTTTTCCTCAAATCCCCTCTAAATCTCCTGCTCGACGCCTTGTTATCAACTCATCAACTAAGGAGTAACTGCTTCCTATCCATCATATCCCTCATAACCTTATGGACTTCAATCAGGTTCCCACCCCACTCCAGCCTTTGCAGCTCTAAAGAAAGCAATCCAAGCCCAATTTCCTCCCTAGCCTCGCTCAACATCTTGCATTGTAACCTATCTGTTCCTGGGGATTTGCTCACTTTTAAGCCTACCAAAACCTCCACTATCTCCTCACCACCTCCCATGTCAAACTGTTCAAGAACTTTACAGTCCTTCTCTCTGAATTCTGTATCTTCTTCCTCCTTCCCTCAAGTATAGCATGAGAAACAAGGAGAAGAGACAGGTTGCGGCAGAAGGAAGAAGGAAGGTCAGAGATGAAAGATTGATCACAAGTGGTTTCCTGCTCCTGTGAAAACATGCTCTGTACATACTGATCTATGCAAGCCTCTATTACAATGCCAAACTAGTAAGTCTTACCTGCCAGAAAACAGTAGTTGCCAATGTCTGCTGAGGGAGGAGAAGGCCAACAACCTGCAGAGAATAGAGTCACTGATTAGAATATAAACCATACTTTTGCTCAAACAATAAAGGGCAGACATGCTTCAAGAGAAAACAATTCCTCTGACTTTGCCTCGCTCCTGCTTGCTGATCTACATTGGCTCCTGGTCAACCAAAACCTTAAAAGCATGCAGCATGTATCTTCAATTGCAACATCTACAATGTACGCAATGACTGGGGAGGGAAGCTGTTACGGGGATATCATTGACATGGTAATTACATCAATTTAATCAAGATACAACCCTTAAATACTCACAATTGGGGTTCCAAAAGGAATATAACCTGCAAGAAAGGAATAATCAGGCATTAAAACATTTTTATAAAAGCAAATTACTTTGGATGCCGAAATCTAAAACCAAAAGAGAAAATGCAGGAAAATTTCAGCAGGTCTGACAGCATCTATAAGGAGAAAAAACAGCTGATGTTTCGACTTCAGACGACTGTTCCTCAAATAAATTAGAACATATTTCATCATAAGTTCTACATTTTGTCTATACATTTCCCTTTTTACATTATCGCATACCCCATTGGATAAATTGGGAGGATAGGATCATCTAAGTCACAAACCTCTCCACTCAGTCCCACACATAGTCAGTATGTACTCTATTTTCCTGCTCACATACATGTGATCCAACTAATCAGATAGTCAGGGCTGCTTTACTAACTGAGCGGGAAACCAATGCTGGATTCTGAAGTTACTGGACTGTCAACTTTTACACCCCAGGTATTGATTTAGTGCTTTGTTAACTTTCTCACCGTCACGTAGGAAACAATGACCTTTCGTTGCAGGAGGGCCAGTGAAGTTCATTCTCCCTAGGAACATTCCTTGGCCTCTTAAACCCAACCCCCAACCACCTTGCTAAGATGCCTGATCCCAGACTTAGCTGGGTTCCTCAGCATGTTGGCACTGCCTATAGTCCCACTGGTGGCCCCCAATCTGGCTTGGCAGTGATTGAACTACAGAACAGAATTATTGTTTAATTAATTCATGGGACATGGGCACTGCTTGCTGGCCAACATTTATTGCCTATCCCCGTTGTCCAAGGGCAGTTCAGAGCTGTGGCTCTGGAGTCGCATGTAGGCCAGACCAGACCTTAAAGAACATCAGTAAACCAGATGGGTTTTACTGACAGTCGACAATAGTTTCATGGTCATCAGTAGATTCTTAATTCCAGATATTTTTTTATTAAATTCAAATTCTACCATCTGCCAAGGAGAGAACCCGGGTCCCCAGAACATTAGTTGAGTTTCTGGATTAACAGTCTAACAATAATACCACCAGCGTTCAGGATGTCAGGATGAGGCTTGAAGGCTCAGTTAGTGCACTGGATAGCTATAGATTAGCCAGGAGGGAGCTAAAGAGTGAGTTGAGGAGAGCTAAAAGGGGACACGAGAAGACTTTGACTGATAGGATCAAGGAGAATCCTAAAGCTTTCTTTAGATATGTTAATAATAGAAGATTGGTTAGGGCAAGATTAGGGCCAGTCAGAGACAGCAGTGGGAAGTTGTGCGTGGAGCCTGAAGAGATTGGAGAGGCACTGAACAAATATTTCTCTTCGGTGTTCACGCAGGGAGATGTAAATGTAGTTGTGGAGAACACTGGGATACAGGGTTGCAAACTGAAAAGTATTGAAGTAGATAAGGAGGATGTGCTAGATATTCTTGAAGGTTTGAAGTTAGATAAGTCCCCTGGGCCGGACGGGATTTACCCTAGGATTCTCTGGGAGGCGAGAGAGGTGATTGCAGAGCCTCTGGCTCTGATCTTCAGGTCGTCGTTGGTTACGGGGATAGTGCCAGAAGATTGGAGGATAGCGAATGTGGTCCCATTGTTCAAGAACGGGAGTGGGGACTTTCCGGGGAATTATAGGCCGGTAAGTCTTACTTCTGTTGTGGGCAAAGTATTGGAAAGAATTATTAGGGATAGGATTTATAGTTATTTAGAGAGAAATGAATTGATTGGGGATAGTCAGCATGGTTTTGTGAAGGGTAGGTCGTGCATTACTAACCTTATTGAGTTTTTTGAAAAAGTGACCAAAGAGGTGGATGGGGGTAAGGCAGTTGATGTGGTATATATGGACTTTAGTAAGGCGTTCGATAAGGTGGCCCATGGAAGGCTTCTGCAGAAAATGCAGATGTATGGAATTGAGGGTGATTTAGCTAATTGGATTAGGAATTGGCTAGCAGATAGAAGACAGAGGGTGGTGGTTGATGGGAGATATTCATCGTGAGTTCGGTTACAAGTGGTGTACCTCAGGGGTCTGTTTTGGGGCCCCTGCTGTTTGTAATTTTTATAAATGATCTGGATGAGGTATTGAAGGATGGATTAGTAAATTTGCGGATGACACCAAAGTCGGAGGAGTGGTAGATAGTGAAGAGGGGTGTTCTAGTTTGCAGAGAGACTTGGACAAGTTGCAGAGCTGGGCCGAGAGGTGGCAAATGGAGTTTAATGTGGACAAGTGTGAGGTAATTCACTTTGGCAGGAATAACAAATGTGTAGAGTATAGGGCTAATGGTAGACTCTTAATAGTGTTGAAGAACAGAGGGATCTTGGTGTATGTGTGCATAGATCCCTGAAAGTTGGCAATCAAGTCGATAAGGTTGTTAAGAAGGCATACGGAGTCTTAGCTTTTATTGGTAGGGGGATTGAATTTCGGAGCCGCAACGTCATGTTGCAAACTGTACAAAACTCTAGTGGGGCTGCACTTGGAGTATTGTGTGCAGTTCTGGTCCCCGCATTATAAGAAAGATGTGGAGGCATTGGAGAGGGTACAGAGGAGGTTTTACCAGGATGTTGCCTGGTATGGAAGGCAGGTCTTATGAAGAGAGGCTGAGGGATTTGAGGTTGTTTTCATTAGAAAGAAGGCAGCTAAGAGGAGACCTTATTGAAACGTATAAGATGATTAGAGGTTTAGATAGGGTGGACAGTGATAGCCTTTTTCCTAGGATGGAGAAAGCTAGCACGAGGGGACATAGCTTTAAATTAAGGGTGGTAGTTATAGGACGGATGTCAGAGGTAGGTTCTTTACCCAGAAGGTGGTAAGGGTATGGAATGCCCTGCCTGCTGCAGTTGTAGATGTGCCAAGTTTGGTGGTGTTTAAAAGGTTAGTAGATAAGTTTATGGACAAAAAGGGAATGGTTTAGGTTAGAGGGTCATTGCTTTTTCCTAATTGGTCGGCGCAACATCGAAGGCCGAAGGGCCTGTACTGCGCTGTAATGTTCTATTAGCCCACTGCCACCCCATAGCCAATCTGGCTGGCTGGAATTTCTCAAAGGCAGGACAATCTACTGAGAAAAATATGAAAGTCTTGCTTTAAAGCAATGAAGCAACTTCCAGTAGGGCACCACCAGGATTATGGTTAGTTTCCCCCCTACTTTTTAATGGGGGGGGGGGGGGGGGTTAGTTTGCCATTGTGTCATCATAGAATCATGATGTTGGGACCTGACCTCTTCCTGACATATTAGTAACCCAGATCTTGGTGTACATGCAGTATGCAGATGATATGAAACTTGGATGCATTCTGAACTGTGAGAAGGATAGCGTTGAGCTTCAAAAGGACATAGACAAGTTGGTGGAATGAGTGGACAGGAGGTAGATGAAATTCAATGCCAAGAAATGTGATGTGATTCATTTTAAAAGGAAGAACATGGAGAGACAATACAAAATAAAGGATACAACTCTGGGGGGGGCGGGGGGTCAGGAGCAGAGGGACCTGGTGTATTTGCGCATAAATCATTAAAGGTGATGGGATTTCCAAAAAGCGTTTGATAAGATGCCTCACAAAATAATGCTGCAGAAGGTTCAGGTGCAGGGACTTGGGGGTAGGGTGTTAGACTGGATAGAGGATTGGTTGTCTAATACGAAGCAGAGGGTAGGTATTAATGGGTGCTATTCTGATTGGCAGCTGGTGATAGTGGAATGCCCCAGGGCTCAGTGCTGGGGCCTCAACTATTTACCATTTACACAGATGATCTGGAGGAAGGGGTTGAGTGCAGGGTGACAAAATTTAGAACATAGAACATTACAGCACAGAACAGGCCCTTCGGCCTTCGATGTTGTGCCGACCAAAATAAAAAGCAATGCCCCTCCAAAACTAAACCATTCCCTTCTCTTCCATATACTTATCAATTAACCTCTTAAACGCCACCAAACTTGGCGCATCTACAACAGCTGCAGGCAGGGCATTCCACTCCCTAATCACTCTTTGAGTAAAGACCCTACCTCTGATATCCGTCCTATAACTCATACCCCTTAATTTAAAGCTGTGTCCCCTCGTGCTAGCTTTCTCCATCCTAGGAAAAAGGCTATCACTGTCCACCCTATCTAAACCTCAAATCATCTTATATGCTTCAATAAGATCCCCTCTTAGCCGCCTCCTTTCTAACGAAAACAACCTCAAATCCTTCAACCTCTCTTCATAGGACCTGCCCTCCGTACCAGGCAACATCCTGGTAAACCTCCTCTGTACCCTCTCCAATGCCTACACATCTTTCTTATAATGTGGCGACCAGAACTGCACACAATACTCCAAGTGCGGCCGCACTAGAGTTTTGTACAGTTGCAACATGATGCTGCGGCGCCTAAATTCAATCCCCCTACCAATAAAAGATAAGACTCCATATGCCTTCTTAACAACTTTATCCACTTGACTGCCTACTTTCAGGGATCTATTGACACATACACCAAGATCCTTCTGTTCCTCAACACTATTAAGAGCCCTACCATTAGCCCTATACTCTACACATTTATTGTTGAGTATAGGGCTAATGGTAGGGCTCTTAATAGTGTTGAGGAACAGAAGGATCTTGGTGTATGTGTCAATAGATCCCTGAAAGTAGGCAGTCAAGTGGATAAAGTTGTTAAGAAGGCATATGGAGTCTTAGCTTTTATTGGTAGGGGGATTTTGCTGATGACACGAAGATGAGTGGAAAAGCAAATTGCGTGGAAGGTGTGGAAAGCCTGCAGAGGGATGTGGATAGGTTGAGAGAGTGGGCGAGGACCTGGCAGATGGAGTATAATGTTAGCAAGTGTGAGGTATCCACTTTGGGAAGAATAATGGTAGGAAGGATTACTATTTAAATGGAGAAAAGCTGCAGCATGTGACAGTGCAGAGGGACCTGGGGATCCTTGTGCACGAATCTCAAAAACATAGTATGCAGGTGCAGTAGGTGATTCAGAAGGCAAATGCAATGTTGGCCTTTATAGCGAGGGGGATAGAATGTAAAAGTAGGGAGGTTCTGTTGCAGCTATGTAGGGTGCTGGTGAGGCCGCAGCTGGAGTACTGTGTGCAGTTTTGGTCGCCACATTCGAGGAAGGATAAATTGGCCTTGTAGGGAGTGCAGAGAAGGTTTACTAGGCTGATACCGGAGATGAGAGTATTGGATTATGAGGAGAGACTGAATAGGCTAGGATTGTACTCTTTGGAGTTTAGAAGGCTGAGACGGGATCTTTTAGAGATGTATAAGATAATGAAGGGACTGGATAGGGTAGAGGTTGAGAAACTCTTCCCGTTTAGCAATGATAGCAGGACGAGAGGGCACAGCCTCAACATTGGGGGGTGGGGGGGCAGTTCAGATCGGAGTTGCGGAGGGGTTTCTTCACGCAAAGGGTGGTGAATCTTTGGAATTCTCTGCCTGGTGAGGTGGTGGAGGCTTCCTTACTGAATATGTTCAAGTCAAGAGTGGATCGGTTTTTGATTGACAAGGGAATTAAGGGTTACGGGGAGAAAGCGGGAAAGTGGTACTGAACCACTACAGATCAGCCATGATCTTATTAAATGGTGGGGCAGGCTCGAGGGGCTGGATGGCCTACTCCTGCTCCTATTTCTCATGTTCTTATGTTATGTTCTTGTCTGTGGAGAGAGAGATTAACAAAGCATACGGTATCGTAGGCTTTAACAGGGACATAGAGTACAAGACCAATGGGATTATGTTGAATTTGTATTAATCATTTGTCCAGCCTCAGCTGCCACATTCTGGGAAGAATGTGAAAGCTCTGAGAGAGTGCAGAAAAGATTTTCAAGAATGGTGGTGAAAGATGAGAAATTTCAGGTACGAAGATAGATTGGAGAAGTTAGGATTGTTTTAGTTGGCTAAAAAAGGCTGAGATGATTTTTTTTTGAAGATATTCAAAATCATGAGGGATCTGGACAGAATAGACAGAATGTATCAAGATGTAAGATTTTAAAATAATTGGTGAAAGCAAGATGAGAACAAGCGTGTCACTTAAGTGGCCAATTAAGAGCTACTGTTCATGTCAGCAGGGTCCATCATCGCATGGGGAAACTACCCAGCTCCAAGAGAAGTGGAGTGCGGGGCACTTCTTTTTTGGGCATCAATGGCACAATAGGGCTTCTGACTTTGACAACATGTATGTCCACTGTCCATGGGACTGCCAATATCTCACAAGCCCCCATGGCCTTTTTGCTGGAATATGCCTGGGCCATGAATCTCTCAATCCATTTTAGGAGCAACAGGCCTTTTAATTGCCCTTGCCTTGCAGTTGCAGCATCAGTATTGGCTAGCTCTACTGGTGGTGCTACTAAGCTGCAGCCTCCTGGTTGAGCCAACAGCCAACGGAGCAGCCCTCATTGGGATGATGGTCTTGGCCAACTGGCGACCATTACATAAATGCCTACCCAGGTCCCATCACAGGGCAAAGTGTGTCATCTCTTCTCTTTGGCTCCAGAACATTTGCTGTTTGCACAATATCTAGTCACAGGGCTATGCCTCTAGGGAGTCAATGGGACGGGCAATTTTCTGGCACATCCACAGTGTATTTTTCACATGAAGATGGCCATGTCATCCACTGTGGTGGGATTTTCTGGTCCCACTACTATCAATGGGATTTCTCATTGACTGCACCCCAGGCTGCCAGGAAATCTGCCGTAGGTGCCCTGTCAGTGGGCACTTATGTGAACAGCTGGAAACTTCTGGCTAGTGTGTTAAATTAACTCCAGGAGTCAGTGCGTTAAAGGAGATTGTGACTGTACGGTTCATTGTGTTAACTGAGATGTAACTCTAATGGTTAGAGTACTAGAGGAGGCTTTGAAAACCTTCTGGAAAACTTCTTCTTTGACTGTATATAAATGCTCTTCACTCACATTAACAATCTGGCCCATTTTTTTCTGTTCAGGCCACAAACTCACTGTTTCTATTCTTAATTGATGCACTGAGTTGTCTTTCTGCACTGGCGAAGCCAATAGAGATATCAGCTGCAGGTCGGGCAGCCCAGTGGCACAGTGGTTAGCCTTACAGCACCAGCGACCTAGGTTCGATTCCAAGTTTGGGTCACTGTCTGTGTGGAATTTGCATGTTCTCCCTGGGTTCTGCGTGGGTGCTCCAGTTTCCTCCCACAGTCTGAAAGACTGGCTGGTTAAGTGCATGAGCCAGGCTAAATTCTTCCTCAGTATACCTCAGTATAATGATTAAGGGATTTGCATAGTAACTTCATTACAGTGTGAAGGTAAGCCTACTTGTGACACTAATAAATAAGCTTAAATTTTACTTTTCAAGCAGGAGACCACCATCAGTACAGAGACCTCGTAGTTGGCAGTCTTAGAGTTCTAGATCTGAAACGGTGTACAACTTTGTTACTAAATACATTACACATTGCCAACAAACACACTGCTGACTCCAGCATTCCTGCTAAAAATCTAACAATTACATATTACAATTAAATATTAACTTGTTTTTTCCTTCAGTGTTCCTTTTTTTGGACCATGTTTGATTCACCATGAAATGAGTTGAAGCGTAAGGATTTACAGCATTAAAATCAATTTGGTCCATTGAGTCAGTTCCACTCCTTTGTTAGATCTCCAAATCTAATTCTATTGCCACACTTGCTAACGGTAGCTCTATATCAATTCCACATAAACTTCACTGCAATGTTAATGTATGCCTACTTGGAACAAATAAATATACTTTAAAGCTCTGCAAAAAAAAATAAAAATGATGCACCTAGACTAGACCAGGCCTAGTTGAGATATCACAATTGCACAGTGATTAGTACTGTTGCTTCACAGCACTAGGGATCCAGGCTTGCTTCCCGCTTTGGGTCACTGTTTGTGTGGAGCTTGCACGTTCTCCCCATGTCCGAGTGGGTTTCCTCCAGATGCTCCAGTTTCCTCCACATTCTGAAAGATGTGCTGGTTAGTTGCATTGATCTGAACAGGCGCCAGACTGTGGTAACTAGGGGAATTTCACAATAAGTTCATTGCAGTGTTAATGTAAGCCTTATTTGTGACGAATAAATGAACTTTAAAACTTTAAATCCTCGCAGTGAACTAGCCTGGTCAGCAAGGTGGCACAGTGATTAGGACTGCTGCCTCACAATGCTATAGACACAGGTTCAATATTGGCCTTGGGTGTCTGTCTGTGTGGAGTTTGCATGCTCTCCCTGCATCTCATGAGTTTCCTCCAGGTGCTCCAGTTTTCTCCCACACTCCAGAAATGTGCAGGTTAAGTCGATTGACTATGCTAAATTTGCCCTTGGTGTCCCAAGATATTTAGGTTAGGGGAATTAGTGAGGTAAATATGTGGAATTTCAGGGTAAGCTTGGATAAGAGTGGTGAAAAGGGGCAAGCAAACCATGTTTTCCAGCTCTTAAGGGGAACAGACAGGGTAATTTGCACAAAATTATTCTTGCTGGTTGAGCAATAAAGGACTAGGATGCATAGTCTAAACATTTCAGCCTTTTAGAAGTCGATTTAGGAAACACTTCTATGTACAAGACATTTGTTGGTAGTTGTTTAGAACTCCAGGAATAGGTAGGGTGGGTGTTCAGAGGCTTTTTCCCAGGGTGGAAGGTCAATTACAAGAGGCTATAGGTTTACAGTGAGAGGTGGTAAATTTAGGAGAAACATATGGGGGAAGATTTTCACACAGAGTATGATGGATGCCTGGAATAGATTGCCAGTGAGAGTGGTGGAAGCAGGCATGATAGTAACCTTCAAGGTGTATCTTGATAGATACATGAATGGGGAGCGAATAGAGGAATAGAAACTACATACTGGTGCAGGCCAAAGGACCTGTTACTGTGCTGTATTGCTCTTTGTTCTTCCACAAACAATTGAAACACAAAAGGACTTTGAAGTCCTAGTTCAGGACTCTTTTAAGATGAACATGCAGGTTCAGTTAGGAAGGCAAATTCAATGTTAGCATTCATTTCTACAGGGCTCAAATACAAGAACAGGGAAGCTATATAAGGCTCTGGTCAGATCCCATTTAGAATATTGTGAGCAGTTTTAAGCCCCATACCTATGGAGGTTTTGGGCTCCATTCTGTGAGTGGAGTATGGAAGGACGGGGAAGGGGTGTGTGATCTAATTGAAACTTACAGAATGCTGAGAGGCTTAGAGTGGACCTGAAGAGGATGCTTCCACTAATGGGAGAGACTACAAGTCAACGACACAATCTCAGAGTGAAGGGACATTTCTTCAAAACTGAGATGAGGAGGAATTTCTTCAGCCAGAGAATGGTGAATCTGTAGAACTCATTGCTACAGAGGTCATTTGGTGTATTTAAGACAGAGATGGATAGGTTCTTGATCAATAAGGGGATCAAGTGTTACAGGGAGAAGGCAGGAGAATGGGGATGAGAATCATATCAGCCATAATTGAATGGGTTGACTCGATGGGTCGAATGAACTAATGATACTCTTATATTTTATGATCTTATGGAGATCAGTTGTTAACCTTAAAATGGAAAACAATGAATTTCTATTCACAAGTGCTAGTTATGACAGGATATGGGACAAAGGGAGGTATATGTAGTTAGGTCACAGATTGATCAGGGTACTGGAACATGCTGAAGGGGTTAACTGGCTGTTTCCTCTTTGGAAGGGAGATCAGACAGGGTTTGAATCTGATCAAATCAGCCTGTTCTCCCACATCTTGGAAGGAAGCCACTGAGAGAAAGACTGTGCCCTCGAGGGCAGAATAGAGTGTGACACAGTAGGAAAAGGAAGGAATTGAAAAATGAGGGGCAAGAACAGAAATAGCTGTGACAAATCTTTAAAAAAATATACCTGACATCCTGAATGGCATCCAAATTTTCTCATTGGTGTCAGGGTGCAAAACAGCCTGAAAGCAAATCAAAAGAAAAAGGCTGAAGGAGTTCACTTTATTAGACATTGTTCAATATGGGGGAGATGATGGCTTAATGATAATGCCATTGGGCTAGTAATCTTAAGGCCTAGGCCAATGGTCTGGAGTCACGGTTTCAAATCCCATTACAGCAGCCCATGGTATTTAAATTTAATTAACAAAAAAAATCTGGAAATGCAAAGCAGTGATGGTGCCCTTAAAACTCTCATTGATTCTTATCTAAAAAAAATTGCTTTGAGAGAAATCTGCCATTCTTACTTGGTCTGGTCTACATGTGACTCCAAACCCATAGCAGCATGATTGACTCTTAACTGCCCTCTGGCATAATGAGACACTCAGTTCAAGGGTAATTAGGGATTGGCAACAAATGTCAGCCTTGCCAGTGAGACCCATCTGCAGAATGAATCAGGACTCTTTTAAGGTTAACATGCAGGTTCAGCTGGCAGTTAGGAAGGCAAATTCAATGTTAGCAGAATGGATCATAATTTAAGGTTATACCATTGTGGTGAAGTAGGCTGGATTACCACCTTACTGAATCTTAGAGCACTCAAATGTTGGTTTGTATTCCTAGGTTTGTCTCCTGATTTGTTCAATGCTGATAGTTGATCTGAATCACTCTAATGATGGGGTGTCACCTGTTCTGGGTTTTCAGATAGCAAATTACTGCTCAACATAAAAGTCAAATTGCCGTGGTTCAGCTGTGTGCTGATGCACATGACTTAATTATTCTTGAAGAATATTTATCAGCAGGAATACTATCTTCACAGGGGTGAAACTATGCAAGTGAAGAGACAGCCTTCTAGGCAGCAAAGTGGAACAATAGGTGCCAAGTACAACTTTTACTCCCAGTTTGTTAACTTTCTTAACTTCGTTACTTGGCTGCAAGAAAACACTGGAGGACTTGTATGTCCTCTGCAATTATTATTCGTTGCTGAGACCATCTTGTGCAGCATCTAATGACTATTGAAGGCAGTTTATGTGGTATATATGGACTTTAGTAAGGTGTTCGATAAGGTGCCCCATGGAAGGGTTCTGCAGAAAATGCAGATGTATGGGATTGAGGGTGATTTAACTAATTGGATTAGGAATTGGCTAGCTAATAGAAGACAGAGGGTGGTGGTTGATGGAAATTATTCATCGTGGAGTTCGGTTACAAGTGGTGTACCTCAGGGATCTGTTTTGGGGCCCCTGCTGTTTGTAATTTTTATAAATGATCTGGATGAAGGTATTGAAGGATGGATTAGTAAATTTGCGGATGACACCAAAGTCGGAGGAGTGGTAGATAGTGAAGAGGGGTGTTCTAGTTTGCAGAGAGACTTGGACAAGTTGCAGAGCTGGGCCGAGAGGTGGCAAATGGAGTTTAATGCGGAAAAGTGTGAGGTAATGCACTATGGCAGGAATAACAAATGTGTAAAGTACAGGGCTAATGGTAGGACTCTTAATAGTGTTGAAGAACAGAGGGATCTTGGTGTATATGTGCATAGATCCCTGAAAGTTGGCAATCAAATCGATAAGGTTGTTAAGAAGGCATATGGAGTCTTAGCTTTTATTGGTAGGGGGATTGAATTTCGGAGACACAATGTCATGTTGCAACTGTACAAAACTCTAGTGCGGCCGCACTTGGAGTATTGTGTACAGTTCTGGTCCCCACGTTATAAGAAAGATGTGGAGGCATTGGAGAGGGTACAGAGGAGGTTTACCAGGATGTTGCCTGGTATGGAGGGCAGGTCTTATGAAGAGAGGCTGAGGGATTTGAGGTTGTTTTCGTTAGAAAGAAGGCGGCTAAGAAGAGACCTTATTGAAACATATAAGATGATTAGAGGTTTAGATAGGGTGGACAGTGATAGCCTTTTTCCTAGGATGGAGAAAGCTAGCACGAGGGGACATAGCTTTAAATTAAGGGGTGGTGGTTATAGGACGGATGTCAGAGGTAGGTTCTTTACCCAGAGGGTGGTAAGGGAATGGAATGCCCTGCCTGCTGCAGTTGTAGATGCGCCAAGTTTGGTGGCGTTTAAGAGGTTAGTAGATAAGTTTATGGACGAAAAGGGAATGGTTTAGGTTAGAGGGTCATTGCTTTTTCCTAATTGGTCAGCGTAACATCGAAGGCTGAAGGGCCTGTTCTGCACTGTAATGTTCTATGTTCTACGTAACTGTTTCTGGATTGGGTACCTGCCACTCCATCCTTGACACAAGAGTTCATGGCCTAGAATCATGGCATGGGTGGGGGAGGTAGATGGGAAAATAATGAAGAAATTTCTCTTCATTTATATTTATTTGTCCATGGGATGCTGGTCACAATGGGATACTCGACCAGCACTTTGTTGTAACAACGTAATGTTGTTAGAGACGGAATTTCAGGATTTTGACCCAGAACAGTGAAGGAGTGGCGATATAGTTGCAAGTCAGGATGTTCTGTGGCTTGGAGGGGAATCTGAAGATTGGGAAGTTCCTATGTATTTGCTGTCTTTGTTAAAGGCCATGTATTTCGTAGCCACTGTTAAAAAAGCCTCTATGAATTTCTGTAATGTATCTCATAAATGGTGCATGTTGCTGCTGCTGTATGCTGGTCAAAATGAGAGGTCACATGACACTAGGTTATAGTCCAACAGGTTTATTTAAAATCACAAGCTTTCGAAGCGCTGTTCCTTCATCAGGTAGAGTGGAGAGAGGCACGCGGTAGTGCAATTGTCACTTGCCACTTCTCAACCCAAGTCTGAATATTGTCCAGGTCTTGCTATATATGTTCATGGATTGATTCAGTATCTGATGAGCCACGAATGGTGCTGAACACTGTGCAATCATCAATAGACATTCCCACTCCTAACCTTATTGTGGTGGAAAAGTCATTGACGAAACAGCTGAAGATGTTTTGGCCCAGCACACAACTCTGAGGAAATACCCTGAAAAAAACTGATGTACCTACCTGAGGAATTCAAAGAGTCTTTCCACATTCTTTTCAATTTATTCTTGGGATATGGGCACAGTTTGGTATTTACTGCCTATTCCAAGCTGCATTGGATACAAGTAAGTGACTTGACAGACCACTTCAGAGGGCAGTTAAGAATAAGCCATATTGAATGGCAACTGGGGGCACATCAAAGCCCAGACTGGTTAACAATAGTTGGTTTTCTTCCCTGAAGAACATTAGTGAACTGATGGATAACTTACAATTTAAGATGGAAGCACTGTTTAAGTTCTGGACAAATTTAGTTTCTAAAATATTCCGTTAAACCAAGCTACTGTCAACAACACTTTCCCATAGAAAATGCAAGTCAGAGACTGATAAAGCACTTTGTGAATTAGTTTAACAGAACAGGCGTCACAAAGAATGATGAAACATGAATTAGCACAAAACATATTGATATATTTCACATAAAACAACTGTAAGGTAGCATTATTGATAAAGTGGTTCAATACTTCACAATTACAGAAAGAAGAAACATTTACCTGTCGAATCTTCTGTGCTTCCCAAAGCTAAAACATACAAGTAAAAGAGATTATTAGTGGAGGTGGCACAGTGACACTGGGCTTAGTGCACAGTGTAGTACACAGAATTATAATTTTCAGTGTTTGTTGAGTTGGTTCATTTCAGCTGGGTCAGACATGGGACAGTATGAAGGAAGGATAATCAAATCGATACTTCACACCAGAATGCTTTGCAATAAGTTCTAATGAAGAATGTGTGGGAGCATTGTTGGGTGTAGGCAGGTCAGTGGGAAAGAAATACTTTAAGTTACCAAAAATGTATAACAGCAGGCTGGCATGTGCACTCAAAGGTAAAAGTAATCTCTTTATTGTCCTACTTCAGAAGAACAAGCCTTCTGAAACAAGGCTTTTTCAGAAAGCCATCAATCCCACTGTGGAACTTAATCTCACCAATCTGTCCCTCGGGGTGCTATGTTTTATTATTGCTTGTCACACATTGGGGCGTTCTACTTGGTGATGCTGTTGCTAAATATGCAAATTTTCACGATTGAGGTGTGATGGAAAAAATATACTCATCAGTTGGATTACTTTATCAAATCAAATTTGATTTGATTTATTATTGTCACGTATTGTGATACAGTGAAAAGTATTGTTCTTTGTGCACTATACAGACAAAGCGTATTGTTGATAGGGTACAGGGGAGAAGGAAAGGAAAGGGTGCAGAATATAGTAAATAAAATATACAGAATATAGTCATAGCTAGGGTACAGAGAAAGGTCAGGTAAATTCTTTGCTGTTAAAAATGGGAAATTGCTGAGTTAACAACATGTCTCCAGCTGCTCACCTGATGCCTTGTAGCAGTTTCAAAGTAACAATAGCCACAGAGGCAGTGAATGTTCCAGCTAACTTCAAACAAGGAATACTTTGCAAGTCTTAATCTCCCTTAATGATGCTAATGGCTGAAGCATTAACAGTCCTTACGTAGAATCATACAATGTAGAAGACGCCCTTCGGCCCATCAAGTGGAAACACCTGAACTCTCACCTAATCCCTTCTGCCAGCATTTAGCCCATACCCCTGAATATTACGATGCACCAAGTACTCTTCCAGGCAGTTTTTGTCCCAGGCAGTACATTCCAGACCATTACCATCCTCTGGGTTAAAAAAAATTTTCTCCATTCCTCCTAAATCTTCTGACCCTCACCTTGAACATATGTCCCCTTGTGACTGATCCTATAAATAAAGGGAACAGCCGCTCCTTATCCACTCTGCCCATGTCTCTTGTACACCTTGGTCAGTCTTCTCTGCTTCAATGAAAACAAGTAAGAGGTCTGACAACACCAATTTTAAATCCAACTGATTTATTTGATAGTAAACTTGCTAGCTTTCAGCCTTTGTAGCCTTCGTCAGGTGAATGAGGTGTTCTGGTCTACAATTGCACACATATCAGCACAGACAGTTTATAGATTGCTGATTAGAATGCAAATCCTTAAACATAACCTGCTATTCAAGTCTTAAAGTGGCTAACAATGTGAGTGGAAGGAGTACTGAGCACAGGTTAGAGAGATGTGTATTGTCTCCAGACAGCACAGCAAGTGAGGTTTTTTGCTAACCCAGGCAAGTCATGGGGGTTACAGATAGTGTGACATGAAGCCAAGATCCCTGTTAAGACCGTCCTCATGTGTGCAGAACTTGGCTATCAGTCTCTGCTCAGCGGCTCTGCGCTGTCGTGTGTTGTGAAGGCCCTCTTGAAGAACGTTTACCCGAAGGTCGGAGGCCGAATGCCCATGACCGCTGAAATCAATGAAAACAACCCACTGTCCTTATGTATTCTTTCAAAAAACTCAATCATGTTCATGAGACATGGTTTTCCACTCACAAAGACAAGTTGACTGTCCCTAATCAGTTCTTGCCTCTAAATGCCTGCAGATCCCATCTCTCAGAATACTTTCTAAAAACCCTCTCTCTGCTGCTTGCTGCCCTGGTTCTCGGTACAGGCAGGGTTTCTGGGCCTGTGCCTGGCCTTCTTCCTGGGTTTCATTGAATCATACAGTCCAAAAGAGGCCCTTTCACCCACTTAGTACACACTGACACATCAGAAAGACCTAAACTCCCACCTAGTCCCATCTGCCAGCAATTGGCCCATAGTTGTGAATGTTACGGTGTGCCAAGTGCTCATCCAGACATTTTTTAAAGGATGTGAGGCAACCCGCCTCCACCACTCTCCCAAGTCCATCCAACTCTGTCATTGATAGTACTCCCTGGGTTGGAGATCTCTACTGCCTCCTGAAGATACACAAGGCAAACATACCTGGCCGTCTCATCAAATCGGGCAATGGGACCCTGCGCGAGAATGTCTCTGGCCATGCTGAAGCATCCTGAAACCCATTGTACAAAGAACCTGAGCGTTTGTCGTGAAACTACGGACTTCCTACAGAAACTCAGCAGACATGACCAGTTGAACCAGAGGCATTCCTTGTCACAATGGATGTCGTGGTACTCTACACCAGAATCCCCCATGAAGATGGCATTGCTGCAACTGCCTCAGTACTCAATACCAATAATTGCCAGTTTCCAGATGCAATTTTACAACTCATTTGCTTCATCCTGGACCACAATGACTTCACCTTCAACAACCAGTTTTTCATCCACATACGGAACAGACACGAGGACCAAATTTGCATCTCAATATGCCGACATCTTCGTGCACAGGCTCGAATAAGACCTGTTCACCCCACAGCACCTTCAACCGATGCTATACATTTGATACGTCAATAATGTCTTCTTCCTTTGGATTCATGGTGAACAATCACTGAAACAACTATATGATGGCATCAACAAGTTCTATCCCACCATCAGACTCACCATGGACTATTCTCCAGAATTGGTTGCATTCCTCAGCACTTCACTGTACCACAAGCCCATGGATAACCTTACAATGCTCCACTTCGCCAGCTTCCATTCTAAACACATTAAAGAAACCATCCCCTATGGACAAGCCCTCCGTGTGCACAGGTTCTGCTCAGGCAAGGAGGATTGCAACAGACACCTCCAGACGGTGAAAGATACCCTTATAAGAACAGGATATGGCACTTGATTCATTGATCGACAGTTCCGACGCACCACAGCGCAAAACCGCACCGATCTCCTCAGAGGACAAACACGGGACACGGCAGACAGAGTACCTTTGTCATCCAGTACGTCCCCGGAGCAGAGAAGCTACGACATCTTCTTCAGAGCCTTCAACATTTCATTGATGAAGACGAACATCTCGCTAAGGCCGTCTCCACGCCTTCACATCTTGCCTTCAAACAACCACACAACCTCAAACAGGCCATTGTTCATAACAAACTAACCCAGCCTTCAGGAGAACAGTGACCACAACACCACACAACACTGCCACAGCAATCTCTGCAAGATATACTAGATCATCGACACGGATGCTATCATCTCATATGAAAACACCAACCATCAGGAACACGGTACATATTCGTGCAACTCAGCCAATGTTATTTACCTGATATGCTGCAGGAAAGATGTCCCAAGGCGTTATACATTGGGGTGATTATGCAAATGCTGTGACAACGGATGAATGAACAACGCTTGACAATCACCAGGCAAGAGTGTTCTCTTCCTGTTGGGGAACACTTCAATGGTCATGAGCAGTCGGCCTCTGATCTTTTGATAAGCATTCTCCAAGGTGGCATTTACAACACGTGACAACACAGAGTCACTGAGCAGAGACTGATAGCCAAGTTCTGCACACATGAGGATGGCCTCAGCCGGGATCTTGGGTTCATGTCACACTATCTGTAATCCCCACAATTTGCCTGGGCTTGCAAAATTTCACTAACTGTTCTGTCTGGAGATAATACACATTCTTTAACCTGTGCTTAATGCTCCCTCCATTCACATTGTCTGTACCTTTAAGGCTTGATTACCTGTAAGAACTTGCATTCCAACCATTATTTTATAAATTGAGTTTATGTGTTTATATGCCCTGTTTGAGAACAGAACTCATTCACCTGACGAAGCAGCAGCACTCCGAAAGCCAGTAGCTTTTGCTAACAAATAAACTTGTTGGACTTTAACCTTGTGTTGTGAGAGTTCTTACTGCCCTTTCTTTCCCCAGGGCAATTCCCTTCTTGTTAACATGACTTTTTTTTTGCTGATTTCACTGGAGATTCACCGTCCATTTTTACAACTTGTTTTACTTATTTTATTTTTAAAAACAGGCTGGGGACTTCTCTCTCCTGCTGCCCTTCAAACCCTCAGTGCAGGGTCCGTTACCAGAAGCCCTTACAGACTTTGCTCAGATTGGGAGATTGTCTGTTTCAGTCTTTTAATTCCATGCTTTTTAAGAACTAGCTGCAGGTCCTTAGGGAATTTCTCCCTCTTTAAGCACTGCTCTCTGTGCTCTACTTTTTAAAAAATATTGCAGCAACTCCTCGGCTTGAATTTTTCCATCCTGCCTGACTGACATAGGATTGGAGCGGGCGGGGGATCAAAAGATCACGTATATATCCATTGACCTTAAGTGGTATTATCCAGATTTGGGGGTGAATGTAGCCAGAAAATCTCATCCTCTGTCTTTTTTTCAAACTTAAGTTCCACTTTTTTGTAAACGCAACGTCACAGCTCTAACTTCTGATTATTTTCTCTTATTTCTTCTTTGTGTATTTCTAAATTTCCAACTGTGCTCGCCAATCCACGTCAGCTCCTCAGTGTCCGATACCAGCTCAACATCTCAAATAGATCTATTTGATCAAAGCCAGGCATTCAGGTGAGTAACTTCAGTTCAAACCAGATGCTCACAGGTTAGCAGTGTTATCCTTGTTGCCAATGAAATGATGCACACTTCAGAGAGCTCCACCTCCCCCCAGGGTGATTACCTACTCTCAGTTCCAATTGGTCCCTCAAGCCAGATGACCCTCTTCAGCTGTGCTGTCCTTAAAGGGACAATTACTCCATTTGTCTTTATTGTGGGTTATTGGTGTTTTGGAGGTGAATGTGCCCACTGGCTGCAGTTACTTTGAACCCTGACTGTATTATCATGCAATTTGTGCGGTTGTCAATAAGACTTGCTGTTTCTACATCAATGAGCATCACAGGATTGATGTTTATTATCTATGCCAGAATGCAAAATTCTCAAACCAAAAGAGATTTCCTACACTGCATAGGTCTAATGTTCTCTTAGGTTTTGCACAGGCTTACTTGTCCTCTTATTTCAGTGTCTGCTATTCAGTATAATATACAAAGGAACTTCCATTCCTTACGACATGTGAAATAGCTGTCATTGTTGATAATAGTTTTCTCCTCAGGCTCTAAATTTCTGTTTTCCAAACACAGAATTCCTACTTGCTGGTCAATTCAAGTTGGATAATTCAATTTTTTGAAGGAAAAGACTGCTTGAGGAGTTAGTTATTCATGCAGGATAAATTGACTGATTCCAGACAAATTTGTAATTTGTGTTCCAGAGAGGGGATTTGCTTTAAGAATTTGTTTCTCCTAACAACATACACATGAGGAATTGACTAGAGTGTTGTTAGAAAGCCCGAGTTGTCCCGATCTCAATCAGGCTGTGAATGTGTGCTTACTAGGGGCGGCTGTCAGAGGGGAAAGTGTAGGCCAAATAAACAAACACTTGGCACTTTGTCTTCATCATGAAAAGAGTGATGTGTGCCCATTTGGCAGAAGTTTCTTTGTAAACAGGAGAGGTTGATGCCTGCTCAAAACAGCTGTGAAAGAGAAGCATGCACTCACACCAACACTGGCACTTGCAATAGTGAGAATAGGGTTAGACCGAGCAATTAGGAGAAGTGTGAACTGATGGCAAGGATCAGATTGGGAAGCTGGAAGTCCATTTTTCTAATTGTTCCTGTATTTGATGATGATCTGCAGAAATTAGTCCCTGTTTTCAATTAAGTTTTACCATAATTCAGGGATAAATCAACACTGAAGGCATGATGCTATCACCTGCCCTACTTCAATTCTGACACATCCATTTTTTTATTTTGATGACAGAGTTGGCAACTCCAAAGACTGTTTTACTTTGACAATTTCTTATCAAGGCTAAATTATAAGTGGCACAAACTAGGGTGTATTTCTTTGAATTTAGTAGCTAGAGAGTGATGTAATGAGATCTTTAAAGTAATGAAGGGATATAAGAGAAAGGAACTATTTGCTCTGTGGAGAAATCAAGATCAGGAGGGCACCAGTTTAAAATTGCAGCCTGGCAATTTAGCAGAAAATCAGGAAGCACCTCTTCCCCACAAATGGTAATGGAAATTTGGAACCCTCTGCCATAAAAGGCTGGAGACACTGGGGGTCAACTGGTGTTTTTAAGACTGAGATTGATAGACTTTCACAAAGAACGTGAAGAATATAGAGAAAGGGAAGATTAATGAGCTAAGCTGCAGATCAACCATGACCTCAATGAATGGCGGGACTAGCTCATTGCTATGGCCTATGGCTGCAAAATGTCTTTGCATTACAACTGTGACTATTCCCTGGGCTAGTAGAGAACTCTGAAGATCAGATGGTGAGGAAAGCTAACGGCATACTGGCCTTCAAAGCAAGAGGATTTGTATATAGGAATAAGAATATCTTGTTGCAGTGTACAGGGCCTTGGTAAGGCTACACCTTGAGTATTGTGTGCAGTTTTGGTCTCGCAGTCTGAAGAAGGACATTCTTACTATTGAGGAAGTCCTTCGAAGACTTATTCCCTGAATGGCATATGAAAAGAGACAGGAGTGACTGGGCTTGCACTCACTGGAATTTAAAAGAATGAGAGGGGATCTCATATTTACATATAAAAACCTAATAGGACTGAGCAGGCTAGATGCAGGAAGAATATTTCTGATGTTGGGGAAGTCCAGAACTAGGGTGGGGGAAGGGGTGGGGGTGCGGAATCATAGTTTAAGAATAAGAGGTAAGCCATTCAGGACTGAGGTGAGGAAGAATTTCTTCACTCAGAGTTATGAATCTGTGGAACTCTCTATCATAGGAAGGTGTTGGGTTTGTTAGTTTGTTAGGTATGTTCAAGAGGGAGCTAGACATGGCCTTTGTGGCTAATGGAATCAAGGAGTATGGAGAGAAAGCAGGAATGGGACACTGAAAGTGTCATGGCATGATCAGCCATGATCATATTGAATAGTGTTCCTATTTTCTATGTTTCTATATAAATGAATGGGTTTAAGGTTTAGCCATTATGATGATGTGGTTGCAAAGTGACCAATGTTGGGAACTGAGTATTCCACAATACTTCACTTCTAGAAGAGATTGGCAAAATGGAAAAAAGGATAGGAGTTAGCCCTGATAATAAAGGATGAGATAAATGGAGAGTAAAAAGTATTACCTCAGGAAATTAAGGTGCAGAATAATTTGAGTAGGACCAAGAAACAAGAAGAGGTAAACACTGTTAGCAGGATTTTATTATCATACCCATCCCAACCTCCCGCAGCCTAAACAGTAGTGCAGCGTTAGGTATGTGGTGGGCTACAACTTCAACATGTGGGAGTTTGTGAAAAGCACTGGAATTCCAGACAATCCAATGTGCATTAACTGCAAGCATCTGAAGGATTTCAGCTGAGAACTGTTAGGCTGTAAACATTGCTGGGTACTTGTACCAAGCGTAATAACAAAGACTTTAAGTGTGTTTCATTGAGGAGGGTTGATTTATCATTTCACCGTATCGCAGAACATGTGACAATGTATTGTTTCTTGCATGTTATACAGACAAAGCATACCGTTCATATAGTACATAGGGCAGAACAAAAGAAGAGGGTGCAGAATGCAGTGTTATAGTCATAGCTGGGTAGAGAGAAAGATCAAGGTAGATCCATTCAAAAGTCTGATGGAAACAGGGAAGAAGCTGTTCAGTTGCTTGATACGTGATCTCAGGCTTTTGTATCTTTTTCCCAATGGAAGAGAGAATGTCCGGGGTAGATGGGGTCCTTGATTAAGGTGGCTGTTTTTCTGAGGCAGGAAGTGCCTCAGACTGCAACTGCTGTCTTACCACTCATCCGTGGTGTAGGAATCAATGCCAATCTTAGGCCATGGATGCACATCAAAATCAACAGAAGACAAGATCTTCCAAGTGGCATTGAAATTCAACAAAACTCACTTGATAGGACTTCTGTCCCCAGGGCCCTTCATCCCAGGAGCAGGCCACCACTGGACTGTTAAGTGGCAGGCTTTTCTAAAAAGAGGTGGTATAAGGCTCTAGCCAGTTCTCCAACTGGCAAAGAACTCTAAAGAAATTTGACATGTCAGCTAAGACTCTCACCAACTTTTACAGATAGAATGCTTTCTGCAGTGTTTCTGCTTGTATCACAGCTTCGTATGGCATAGCTCTGTCCAAGGGTGCAGGAACTACAATAAGTCATGAATGTCGCCCAGTCCATAATTAGGGAATTCATGCACCCCGGACATTCTCTCTTCCACCTTCTTCCATCAGGAAAATGATACAAAAGTCTGAGATCCCATACCAACTGACTCTAGAACAGCTTCTTCCCTGCTGCTGTCAGACTTTTGACTGGACCTGCCTTATATTAAGCTGATCTTCACTCTCTGGCTATGACTATAATACTACATTCTGCACTCTCTCATTTCCTTCTCTGTGTACTATCTAGTATTTAAGAAACAATACTTTTCACTGTATACCTGTGACTATAATAAATCTAATCAAAAATCAAAATCAAAAAATTGAGAGCCAAGACTCCCATTACCTCCAAAAGATTGCACCCATAGTGTGGATGGCCAGTTAATGGAATAAATACAAAATCACGTTTGAAGTCCATATGGAGGAAGATCAACTCGGGAACATGCTATTTTAGATTTAGTATTGCACAATAATTAGAATATCATTCAGGTAATATTGTACACCAAAGGAATACTTAAAATCTGATTAATCAATCTTTGCGAAAGGGCTGTGCAGACGTTATTCTAAAGACAATCTTTCATAATGAAAAAAAGACTTTTAATGAGTAACGATGATAAGCAATGGCTGTGATTCAGCGACTACATGAAAGATCAATCTTGCTGAATTTCTGCCCATTTGATAACCCAGCAAATAAATTTCAATTAAAGGAAGCAGATATTCATCAACACACAACACCGAATTTGTGAATGTTTAAAAATCATCACAAATACAAACAGGCATCTGGTTTCATGACAAGTACAATGGAGGTAGCCCAGTCCCTCATTATAATCAGCCCTAACACACCAATCTTAAGAAGACATAATAATTCTTCTTTGACTCTGGAATGAATTACATACCGTTCTTGCTGAGACTTTTAGCTGACTACTAGGCTTTATCCTGAACTCCTTTCATTGAGCACATTCTTAGTATTTATCCAGAAAGTACTATAGGTCTATTTTGGCATTGACCAATCTTTTGACAGCACTCCAGTCAACCTTTGTCTTCTCCAACCATGATCTTCCAAGTAGAGCTAGAAAATTACGATGCGCCACATGGAAAGGCAACTTCCTCTTTGACCGTAATGTAATCTTTTAATGGTCACTAGAACGTGAAAAATACCAAGGAAAAGATTTTGCGGATTGGAGTGCCCACCAGCCAAAGACTTGGCAAGGAATGTATTTCTGTCAACCATGGCAGCCCTGCAGCCATTTAATGCGTCGAGGATTCTGCTGTTGGCTGGGTCGGAACTTTATTCTCAGAGAGCTGCCAGTCAATCTGATTGACCAGCAGTGGTGTAGTCCCAGCAGTGCCGTAGTCCCAGCAGTGCCACCCACATCAGTGGCCAGAACTGGAACAAGCAGTCCCAAGATTTTAAGTGCCAAAGTTCAGGACTAGGTAAGTGTGGGGGTTCTCATGGTGGAGAGGGCAGGTGAGGCCTGTGAAGGACGGAGAGGAAGCATCTGGGAGGGTGAGGGACAGAGCTGGATGGACAGGTGAAAAGTGGGCACTTAAAGGATTCTTCCTGTCAAAAGAGTGAGCAGGATCACATGCTGGGCTTTTACCCACCCCTGAATTCCTATCTCCAATCGGAGAGCAGGTAAGAAGTGGTCCTTAATTGCCCACTTAAGGGCCTCAATTGGGGTAAGTGCAAGAGGACCACCCTAAGCTTCTCCCCTCCTACTGCATAGTGAATATACTGACAGATTGGGCAAACAGGATGGATTTTTTTCACTGGTTCCCTCAGCCTCCAAACCCACCAGCCAGAGACCATAAAACTCTACCTCAGATGCCGATTACTTGCATGCACATCCTTTTCCCTGCAGTTCAACAGCCTTACATGCAGGCCATGACATGTTTTCAAACTCCAGTCCTCACAGCCTGTGACCCTGAACATATTAAAAAGAAAACCGCAGAGCTGTCTCTCAGCAGCTTGCAGTGGATTTTACAGCCAATATATGTGTCAACAACAGGAATGGGAAAAGGCAATTCAGCAAATGACTGTCGAAAGATCAGATTAAAACATGCAACTCAAAACTAATATTTTTTCTTCCAGTAAAAACAAATAGTTTCACAATTTGCGAAGGCATTGTGCAAATCCACAGTTCAGTTTTCACTCCTAATTTTACCTTTAGCTATACCTTGTAAAGTGATGTTCTTAACCTGAGTGCATATGCCAGATTGCTCGTACATGTTTTTGATTAGTATATGTTCCTGCTCATTCTCCTCTCCAACCCCAACCCATAGACCATAAAATATAGGAGCAGAATTATGCCATTTGGCCCATCAAGTCTGTGTTGTGGGGATTAAATTGGTCTTTATCAATAGTTCAAGACAAACTATGTCAAACCATTTTCCTATCAATGCCCAACTTTCTTTTACAACATTCACACCTATTTAGCAATTGAAGACTGATTTTCCCCTCCTCCTTTCAGGTAAAACTTTCAACTTTAGAGGGACTTTGAAAGAATAATCAGGTGGAGTTTTTAAGGGGCAGTTGAAATGAACTAACTCAGCACAAGCTGGGAAATTGGCTGCTGTGTTTCCTGTAATTCGAGCAGTGACAACGCTTGAAAAGTATTTCATTGCATACAATGTCCTGATCTTATGAAAGGTCTGCATAAATGCTAATCTTTCTTTCCTGTTGTATTGTCTCATGGTGCTCTCTTTGCCTTGCTTTAACTGACTGAACTAATGGTGTTAGATAGGATAAGGCTCAGTCTGGATCCATGCTCTCCCTGTCCATCCTCTCCCAGCAGCAGTCTTTACATGAAACAAAACACAGGTTTGCCTTTGACCACAGCAATGCCTGGGCACTCAGCTGACATAGGTGCTGACAACCAAAAGATCTACTTTTATTTGAAACTTGGGAGTCACTCAAAGCCGTATGATAGGGCAGGTGAATTCAAATTGGCAAATGTCATGTTTCCAGTCACCAGGGACTAACATTGTAAATAAAGAAGCCCTCTCCACCTGAACCTTATACATAACACAGGTTTCCTCAACAACCTGAGATTGGATGGACAGAAGGAGTTTCTTCTCTCAGAAGGCTGTTTTTAGAATTATTAAGAGCAGTGGAGACCGGGTCACTGAATATTGCTGTGGTTGAGGCTGTGGCCAGCACGGTGCCACAGCGGTTATTACTGATGTTCACAGCTCCCGGGACCTAGGTTTGATTCTCAGCTTGGATGATTGTCTATTTTGGCATTTGCACATTCTCCCTGTGTCTGCTTGGGTTTCCTTCGGGTGTTCCAGTTTCCTCCCACACTCCAGAAATGAACAGGTTAGTTTGATTGTCCATACTAAGTGGCCCCTTAGTGTCCCAAGATGTTTATGTTAGAGGGATTAGCAGGGTAAATACTTGGAGTTTTGGGGATAAGCCTGGGTGGAAGAATTGTCGATGCAAGCTTGATGGGCTGAATGGCCTCTTTCTGCATTGTAGTGATTCCATGAATATGTCCAAGGTTGGATATTTGAATTAGACAGATTTTTGATTGAAAAGAGAGTCAAGAGTTAAGGAAGAGTGGCAGGAAAGTGAATTAAAGCCACAGTCAGATCAGTCATTATTTTATTGAATGGGGAATAAGTTTGAATGGCCAATTTCTGCTCCTTTTTTTTTTAAACAATACTATTCCTAATCCTTATTTTTACTTTAAACATTGGAACACACTAAGCTCTTCCATTTCTGATGCTGTGTTCCAAACTAGCCCACATAAATAGGATGAAAGAAATTTCTCTCTGCAATCAATAAAATCATAGAATTCCTACAGAGCAAAAGGAGGCCATTCAGCCCATCAACCACCGACCACAATCCCATCCAGGCCTTATCCCCATAACACCAGGCATTTACTTTAGCTACTTCCCCTGAGACTAAGGGTCAATTTAGCATGGCCAAGCTATTTAACCTGCACATCTTTAGACTGTGGGAGGAAACCTGAGCACCCCCTGAGGAAACCCACGCAAACACAGAAAGAATATGCAAACTCCACACAGACATTGATCCAAGCCAGGGATCGAACCAGGACTCCGGCACTGTCAGGCCGCAGTGCTTACCATTGTGCCACCGTACCGCTCCAATACCGCCCTTGAAAGAATTCTGGGGCAAACTCAAATTGATTCCAAGTAAATACAAAGTTATATGTATATATGTTAAAGTGCCATCAATTCACCATCCTATCCAAAATACAAAGATAGCTGATCAAAGCAGAACATCTAACACAAGCTACACTTAAAGGAGCAAAGGCTGCATGGGCTAAGTTGTAGAATCATAGAGGTTTATAGCATGGAAACAGGTCCTTCGGCCCAACCTGTTCATTCCGCCCCCTTTTTTTTAAAACTACAAAGCTAGTCCCAATTGCCCGCATTTGGCCCATATGTCTCTATACCCATTACCTATGTAACTATCTAAATGCTTTTCCAAAGACAAAATTGTACCCGCCTCTACTATTACCTCTGGCAGCTTGTTCCAGACACTCACCACCCTTTATGTGAAAAAGTTGCCCCTCTGGACACTTTTGTTTTTCTCCCCTCTCACTTTAAATCTATGCCCTCTAGTTTTAGTCTCCCTCACCTTTGGGAAAATATATTAATTATCTAGCTGATCTGTGCCCCTCATTATCTGGTAGAAGTCTATAGGATCACTCTTAAGCCTCTTACAATCCAGGAAAAAAGTCCCAGTATATCCAGTCTCTCCTTATAACTCAAACCACAAGTCCCAGTAGCATCCTCTTCAATCTCTTCCGCACTCTTTCTAGTTTAATAATATTTTTTCTACAACAGGGTATTCCAAGTGTGGCTTTACCAATGTCTTATATAACTTCAACAAAACGTCCCAACTCCTGTTTTCAATGTTTTGACCGATGAAACCAAGCATGCTGAATGCGTTCTTCACCACTCTGTCCACCTGTGACTCCACTTTTAAGAAGCTATGAACTCCTAGATCTTTTTGTTCTGTAACTCTCCCCAGTGCCCTATCCTTAACTGAGTAAGTCCTGCCCTGGTTTGAACAGTCCTTCTATTTGGCCCAGTATTCCCAGCTAAAATAGTGTCAGGCAATCTGCACTTATATTCTATGGCACTCCATGCATTTTATGGCAGCAATTCATGAAGGCAGTGCAGATGTTGAGGGGTGTGACTCTCCTTTTCACTCCTAAATTGGTCTTTGAAGAAACATCTAGCTTCCTCTTGATGCCTTACCATGGTGGAATAGCTGCCGTTTGGGAATTCACTATGTTACTGTTGACCCAACTCCACAGCAGCATTTGCGAACATCAATATCTTGGTGTGTATTGGTAATTCTAAACTAATTGAACCAATCTGGAATGATGAGAGATGCCTTGATGAGAAGGCATATGGATTTCACAACAGCTTGTATAGCATCCTTAACTAGTAAAACATCCCAAGATATTTCACTGATTCAAACAAAAAAATTGACACTCAGCCACTTAAGGAGCTGAACACCCTACATAGAATTTTAGTTCCGAGACCAAGCTCTAGCTCAGTACTATGGGATCAATGATGTTGATTCAAAGTTCGAGTGGGATATTAAGGATCACATGGCACTCTAAAAGGTCTGAGAAACCTTCTGGTGACCTCATCAACAGTTTCAGAGCAGATCAAGTGCTTCTATCCATCTGTAGGAGGATACTGGCACTGAATGGTTATCAATTTCAATTGAAATTTTCAAGACTGAGACCAATAGACTTTTTTTTTGTTGGGTGAAGCTCCTAACATTACAGAGTAAAGGCATGGAAATTGAATTGATGCAAGTGAATGGCAGATCAAGCTTATGGCGTTGGATGTTCCACTCCTGTCACTATGTTTGCCTCCGCTAGAGGTTACATTGCTTCAAAGAATAAGTTATTGCATAAATTACTCTGAGAATTCAACTACCAGTATGTGATACGGCCCTTATAAATGAAATATTTTTGATTACAAATAGAAATATTCACAGAAAACAAAGTTAACAGCATATCCCAGAGCTATTGAAAGATCTTTTGGCATATAATCATTCTGTGTGAAATAATTTTCTCCGTCCCCTGTCTATTAAAGTTCAGAAAAATATAGCTAAATTTTCAAGACCTATTATTGCAGGAAACTACGATGTTTGAACATAATACATAGAGAGTTGTGATGGAGTGAGTGGGTTTTTAAAGCCTGAATATTGTCACATGAAGAACAAGGAAGGTTACTTTATCATCACTAGGTCAAAGTTCTTACCCAACACCATTACCATGGTGATGGTAAAAGTTCAGAATTCAAAGTTTGAATCCCTCTAACCAGACTTCTGTCCTGCCATAGTACTGAAATAGCTCTCAACATCACAAATTATATCCCATGTGACAAAGGTAAACTTTCCCTTCTTGTTTTTCTTGACTGGTCAGCTACCTTTGACACGGTTGGCCAAGCCATCCCTCAACAAATCCACTGTTGATCTGATTTATTATTGTCACATGTATCTGCATAAAGTGTTTTTTTTGTTTGTGCTATACAGTCAAAGCATACTGTACATAGGGAAGGAAAGGAGAGACTGCAGAATGTAGTGTTACAATCAGAGTTAGAATGTTCAATTTAATGCAAGGTAGGTCCATTTAAAAGTCTGATGGCAGCTGGGAAGAAGCAGTTCTTGAGTCAGTTGGTGCGTGACGTACTTTATTCTCTTTTTTTCCAACAGAAGAAGTGGAAGAGAGTATATCCAGACTGCGTGGGGTTCTTGATTATGTTGGCTGCTTTTCTGAGACAGGAGGAAGTGTGAACAATGTCAATGGATGGGAGGTTGGTTTGCATGATGGACTGGGGATCGTTGACAACCCTTTGTAGTTTCTTGGACAGAGCAGCAGCCACACTAAGCTGTGATACAACCAGAAATAATACTGTCTATGGTGTACCTGTAAAGATGGGGAGAGTCATAGTGGACACGCCAAATTTCCTTAGTCTCCTGAGAAAGTAGAGGTGTTACTGGGTTTTCTTAAGTATAGCATCAGCAGGGAAGAACCAGGATAGGACATCTAAAAACTTGAAGCTCTCAACCATTTCTATTTCATCCGCATTGATGTAAACAGACAAATGTCCTCTGCTACTATTCATGAAGTTGATGACTATCTCCTTCGTTTTAACATTGAGGGAGAGATTACTGTCATCACACCAAACTTTCTATCTCTTTTCTGTACTCCGTCTCATCATTGTTTGAGATCCAACCCCATTACAGTTTGTCACCAGCAAACTTGAAAACAGAGTTGGAGTGGAATTTGGCCACACTGTCATAGATGTACAAGGACTATATTAAAGGGGCTGAGGACACAGCCTTGAGGGCCATTGGTGTTGAGGATGATTGTGGAGGTATTGTTGCCTCTCATTAGTGATTTAAGTCTCTAGGTTAGGAAGTCTAGGATCCAGTCAGAGAGAGAGAGGAACCAAGCCCTAGGCCATAGAGCTTGCAGATGAGTTTTGTAGGAATAATGGTACTGAAGCTATAGTCAATAAATAGGAATCTGACATAGGTATCTGTTATTTGAGTGTTCCAGGGTTGATTGTAGGGTCAGGGAGATGATGCCTGCTTGAACCTGTTGCGGCAGTAAGTGAACTGTAGTGGATCCAGGCAATCTGAAAGGCTGGAATTGATTTGTGCCATGATTATCATAATGATGGGTGTCAGAGCCACCTGCTGATAGTCATTAAGGCATGCTACTTAGTTTTTGTTTGGTACCAGGACAATGATCATGTTCTTGAGGCAGACAGACACCTCAGATCGGTGAATGAGAAGTTGAAGATGTCTACCCCCACCAGCTGATCTACGCAGGATCTGAGTGCTAGTTTGGGTACTTCATCCGGGCCAGTCGCTCTAACTGGCCTCTTGTTCAAAACGGGCATGGAATGGGGAGGAGTGCTTTGATGCTGGCAATTTTACATGCCTTCATATCTTGGCCTGTTATGTCTTACAAACTGTGTAATAAATCGGCAAAAGCCCGTGTGGCTAGCACTAGATTGGTTCGGTGCTGTATTTTGGCACCTTTGATGGATGTCCTTTGATCATACCTTGCTTTCTTGTATAGGTTAGGATTGTCTGACTTGAACGCCTCAGACCTGGACTTCAGCAAGCAGTGGATATCTCTGTTCATCCATACTTTTTGGTTAGGAAACACGTGGATTTGCTTCTTTGGCACACAGTCTTCTAAGTACTTAAAGAATCAGTTATTGTAATGGTGCACTCGTTCAGGCTGGTTGCAGTGGTTTATATACTGACCAGTCTACTGACTCTCAGCAATTCCATAGGAGATCACCAAGTTTCTCAGACCAACACTGCATGACTTGCTTTGACAGATTCTCCTATTTCAGTTTTTACTTGTAGGCTTGGGGTAGGAGCACAGCCTTGTGGTCTGATTTGCCAATGTGGGCAGGCAATAGAAGGGTAGGCATGCTTGATATTTGTGTACCAGTGGTTTCAGATGTTTGGGCCTCTGATGAAACAGGAAATGTGTTGATGGTAATTTGGTAGTACACTATTGAGCTTGGCCTGATTGAAGTCCCCAACCATGATGAACAAGGCCTCAGAATGTTTCGTCTCAAGACTATTTGTGATGGCGTATATTTCTTTCTGCTTGGTCTTCACATTCGCATGGAATGGGATGTAAATTGCTGTCAGGATAACGGAGGTGAACTCCTGCAGAAGGTAGTAGAGGCAGCATTTTAACGTCAGGTATTCTAGGTGTGAGGAGCAGGAACTCAGTGTTGCTATGTCAAGGCACCACATGATGTTGATTAGAAGGCAGGCCCCACCTCTCCTACCCTTGCCTGAGGCTGTTGTACGATCCATTCGGTGGATTTAGAAGCCCTCTAGCTGCAGGGCACCGGAACAGGAGTGAGCCATCTCTCCATGAAACAGAGCACACAGCAGTTTCTCAGTTCCCTTTGAAAAGTGAGTCTGGCTTTGTTTGTCTAGCTAGCTTTCCAGAGACTGAACATTTGCTAGGAGTAAGCTGGGGAGAGGGGAGCCTTGAGATGCATTGTTTCACTCTCATCTGCAAATCTGCATGTTCTCTAGGTTAGTGGGACCGCTGTCACCTAGTTTTATGCTCACTTCCTGCTCATTAGCTCTAGTGTCCCCCATAGGTCTATCCTTGACCACCTCCTATTCTCATTTGCAACTTCCACACATTATCCAAAAACAATGTTTGTTTCGACACAATAGCTCTACCTTGTTGCACTTCAACTCCTTCATTGTTTAAAGTTTTTAAAGTTTAAAGATTTTTTAATTAGTGTCATAATAGACTTACATTAATACTGCAATGAAGTTGCTGTGAAAATCTTTGAGTCGCCTCACTCTGATGCCTATTTGAGTAATGGAGGGAGAATTAGCATGGCCAATGCACCTAACCAGAACGTCTTTTGGACAGTGGGAGGAAACCGGAGCACCCCCATGCAGACACAGGGAGAATATGCAGATTCTGTACAGACAGTGACCCAAGCCAGGAATTGAACGTGGATCCCTGTGCTGTGTTTTAGCAACATCCCACAGCATGTTGCTAAATTATCAGACTGCTTTTCTGATGTGCAGTAGTGGATGGGCAAATAGCTTCCCCAAGGTTTTCCTGTCCAAACTCCATTCCCTAGCTACCAACTACATCCCTCTTCCTGCCAGACTGTTGGTAACCTTGGTACCACATTTGATCCCAAGATGAACTAGTGACCAGGTATTCGTGTCACCCCCAATACTGTCTATTTCCACCTCTGTAACATTGTCTGACTTTGCTCTTGTACCAGCACATCAGCCTCTGAACTTTCATTCATGTCTTTGTTACTTGGAGACTTGACTATTTCTATATGTAATTGGCTGATCACCCACAATTCAGGTCACCCAAAGCAGCTGCCAATGTCTTAGCACACACCAAGTCTTGCTCACCTATCACCCCTGCACTCATTACAGTGGCTCCCAGTCAAGCAATGTCTTAAATTTAAAATTTTCATTCTTGTTTTAGTGCATCATTGTGGGACCTCCTCTAACCCCACAGTGATCTGCACGAAGCTAATTCTGGCCTCTTGAGCATCCTTGATTTTAATTGTTTCATCATCGGTAGCTATGCTTTCAAATTGAGTCTGCCCTAAACTCTCAAATTCCTTCCTAAATCTCTCAATTTTTCTTCCTCTTTTCAGGCACTTCATAATATCTTTAATATTAATATAATAATATTAGGTCATCTGACCTAATATTTCCTCGCATGTTTTGGTGTCATATTTTGTTGTATAAAAACAAAATGAAGCCCCTCAGGAAATTCCATTACATCATAAAGTGCTATATAAATGCAAGTTGTTGCTGTTGTGTGCAACCAGGATAAATGCAACCAGAATTCCTATGCAGAAGGAAGCCATTCTACCCATCAGGTCTGCACGGACTCTCCGACAGAGCATCCCACCCAACCTCTATCCCTGTAACTCCATGTAATTACCCCACTAATACCCCACCAACTTTACCAACATCAGTAACCATCCTGAACAATTGAAAAAAAAAACAGCTAATAGTTCACAATTTTGAAGAACTGGGAGATAGTGAAATATAGCAACAGCCTTGAGTGAGGATCAAAACGAGAACAGCATGTAGAACTGGCTACATGGAGGATAGGAGAAACGACAGAGTGAAATTCAGAAAAACAAGAACCACCACAGCACCGATATAATAGAGAGCAACAGCAAAGACAGGTTAGATTGTAGAGAGAGAGCAGTGTCCGCTATTTAGACACTTACCTGCTGATCAGTAACCCCCATGGGTGAAGCACCATGTTTATAATCTTCTAGAAGCTGAACAGCTGCTTTAAGATTACTCTGAAAACAAAGCACAAGGGAAAAATACTTTAAAATAATGAATCACATCACTTTTTTTTAAAAAACCAACTCTGCTGAGGAGGGCCAGCTGCCACCACTGACTCTGTTGGTAGTTGTAATCACAGCTCGCAACACATTGTGGAAACAATCACTGCTAACAAACACTATCCCTGCCACCTGAGCCTTCCCTTACCATCAGGCCCCTATTTCCCCCTCACTGTGGGAAAGTTCAGGGGTGATGGGGAAAATGAGGAATCTCCTTGCAGTAACGTACCATAAATGTTATGGAAGGAAAAAGAGAAGTGCCATTTATTTTCCCCCAACACTTACTCTGTAATTTTTTGTTGATTGAGGTGAGGGATATTCAATTTGGAAAATGATCTGTGGAACACCTGCTGACAGCACAGACTTCCATTCCAACCCCATTTTGAGAACCAATATGCTGCCCTTGAACACCAGGTATGAAAATTAAATTCCTACAGACTGTCTCAGTCCAGAACTCAACGTGAACTAATGCAACCCTCTTCCCTCTCTGACAATAGCCATTTCTCTGCCCGTTGAGAGCAGGGTTTCCAAAGTAACAGCCGTTTCAATTGTATCTTCATCTCTGATGAGATATCAGGTGTCTCTTGAGATTCAGCCCAAAGTCAGTGCCTTCAGAGCACGTGGAACTGAACTGCAATGGCTATATCATAAGTTAACAACCAGACGGTACCCTGGCAGGTGGAGGGAGTTTGGGACTGGACACATGCGGTATTTTGGGTTTTATGCATTTTAGATCCTACACTTTAGTTTACTTTATTTTAGATATTCAAAGTATGAAATATAAAGTAGTAAACAATGGCCTCTTCACATCTCGCTCTCAGTCCGTCATCTACAGTTTTCAAATTGCTGTATAAAATGACAGATAATGATCCCCCAAAACAATTTGAACTGGAGATCTGTCACTGGCCTGAAGGCTCCTGCTCTTCTGCTGTCCGTGGAAAATTTAACAAGCAATGGGAAGAAGTCAGGGAGCCATCCAGATACATTCTCCCACTGTTTTCCTGGCATCCCCAATACAACAGGCACCACCGATTGGAATAAAATTCCCTTTGACAAAGTCACCTGTCAGTTGTGCGTCTTAAAGAGAAGTGAACAATTAAGGGGAGAGATACAGTAGGGCCTTTCTCAAAACCAAGATGGCATAAATGTCACAGAATGAGGAAAATCAAATAAAGCAGGCTTTTCAATCCACCCACAGGTGGGTTGTGGGATGTTACAAATGTTGGGTGGGTAAATTCTCAGTGCATTGCACATTTCCATGCTGTAAACTTCTATGACTTTGACTATAAACTGATCCTCTTCAAAAACAAAAGAGTGTTCTGTGATTTTGTTTTAAAAAAAACACTGGATTTTCTGAGGTTCTGTTTAAAAATGTGGGGTTTTCTGTGCCCGTGTTAAAAATACGTGGATGGTTGTGCGATCCCATTGAAAAAAATGCAGGCTATTTTGTGATTCTGTTAAAAACAGGAAAGATCTGTTTATGGCGTAGAAGGTATTAGGACAATGATGACCTCTCAGACAACGACATAGCCTTTGATGTGGAGGAAAGGCTACGTGCACTTTTTTTTGAAAGGAAAAGGTAGGAATGAAGAGAGAGATGCGTTTTTAAATGAATGGTAAATCCCGTTTAGCTTGTGAATGTAGGACTGCCAGCTCAGTGGAACTCTGCTGTGTCTTGAGTTTTCCGCTGTGAAGGAAGGCTATTTTGATAAGTATCTCACAATCCAGCTCATTATTTTTCCTGTGTGCATAGAAGTATTTTGCTTTTGAATCAATTTCAAAAATGAGATGATGTCTGAAAAACAGGAAAACCATCGAGACATTTTTTAAAAAAATATGGCTATGCATGAGAAAGGATAATCAACACATCGCAGTCTTCAGCGGATGCAGCAAAATTAAGTTATTGCTGTGACATATCCTACCTACCAAAGAGGCTTATTGATTGGGTGGTAACAGATAGAGATAATTGGTAACTGCCTATTAACTTTCAATCTAAAAGCAGCACATTGACCAGGTGAGCTCGGTATTCCAAAAGGTGCATCCTAAATGTAAAATCACAGATAAACCAGTCGATTTTCTGTGGTTGGGTGATGCACAGTAAACGAGCATGTTGTCTGATTTGAGGTATTTCTTTTGAACGTATTTTCGACGAGAGGAATTTGCAAAATATTTCCAACTTTCTTTCTGCTGGAGTATGGCCCGAATAAACTGGAAAATGGATCTGAAATGGAAACCTCCGCTGTGTTTAACATAGGATATAATGTTCGTACAGAAGTGGAAAGATATATTTCATTATACATCCTGTGTGTTGTGGGTCACGAGGGACTGCCATTTGGTAAAAGTGGGTCGCCAGGAAAAAAAAAGTTTGAAAAATACCAAAATAAAGAAAAAGGTTTGCATGCCAATTTCAAACGGCCAGTTTTCAGGTCCTTCCAGATTTTGGGATGCCACATAGAGGATCCGGTTCCTGTATAAATAAGTCCCATCACAACATCAAAACATAATAATTATTTAATAGAATCGTAATTTGGAAAGCGATTGTAAATCTTGTTACCACCCCAGCTGATGTTATGACAAAATCCCAGGGTGTAACCCTGGCTCAACAGAAAACTTTTCCTCTTTTTTCGGAAACACAGAGCAACAGAATCGCAGGACTGCCAATTAGCCTTCAATAACAAAAATTATTAAACATACTCCTTCACTCCCATTTTTCTTCACACATGTTTTAAGGATAACACAAAATATCTTATGGAATAAAGTTTTCAGTAAACATAGTCTCTTTAAACCCACAGACGGACTGTGATCAGACAATACCTGACTCTGCAACTAAGTGTCACTTAATCAATCTTACATGGATTTAAATAGGGATTATGACCCTTGGGACGATCCTGGGAATTGCATAAGTTGTGCATGTTGTTGATGTATTTCTCTTTTATCCTACAGGTACCTCGGTCTGCCTTGTTATTTAACAAGGGGCGGACACGCGACGGATCGAGAGAGGGCTGCTCTTGGATTTTTCGAGAGTAGCCTAGTGCTTCACGTTGTTAATGTACGCTTAAATGGAACCAGTTGATGGACAAGACGACAGCTCAGAGACTATCACTGTTGTTGTGCAAATACAGGGATTAGGGCCGGTATCCGTGGGAGTTTGTGCATTCTCCCTGTGCTTGCGTGGGTTTTCTCCGGATACTCCGATTTCCTCCCACACCCTAAAGATGTGCTCTTAGGCCTACTGGCGAAACAAATTGTCCCTAAATTGTCTCCCCAGTTTGGTTCCAATGCAGATTTCTGTAAACATAAACAAGGGTCATGGCAGAAAGTGGGAATGTTAATATAGCAGTGCGGGTTCATTGGGCCAAAGGGCCTGTTTCCCATGCTATGTCCTTCTTTGTTCTTCTCAAGTTCCTCCCAGATGTCATGACAAGTGCTTACAAATTCCACTCTCAAACACACATTTAAAATTTTCTTCAAACCAATGCTTTCTCTCAGATTTTTTTCAAAGGTTAGCCTTCAGGTCCTTTGTCTTAAATGCTTTTACACAAACTTGGAGCCACTGATTGTGGAGAAATAGGTGAATTAATTGAGTAACAATCTGTAGTATGATTTCACTTATCTTGGACATTTCAGATTTATTTCTGGCTTCTCACTAGCCAACTCCTTCTCAGCCTTGTCTGTGACTTCACTCAACAACATTTTCTTCTAGTTCAGTTTTCTCTGTTCCTTTAACTTCAGGCTTCTTGAAAACTCCTCTTCATTTCTCTACTTTCCTTAATGAAGTTTCCTTTAGATTTCTGGCATTGGTTTTCTTAACCATTACTCCAATATATACCTTTTCTTCTAGCAAAGCTGAAAGCTGCCCACTCTCTAGTTTCCTGTCACCAATTATTATGAACTCAGCAAAAACAATCTTAAAAATCCTTCCTACTCTCCTGCCCTTGGGACCTGGGTCATAGTCCCAGGCAGGGTCCTGCAGTACCACTTCTAGCCAACAGAGTAGTGCTTGCCTGGCCAAGTTGAAGAACTGTCAACCAATTCAATTGGGCTATAGCTCTTACGGGTAGGACTTTCTTTCAAGGACAGACAGAAGTCCTGATCACTGCCAATCAATGTTAAAAGGCAGTGGAACAAAGAACAAAGAACAAAACAGCACGGGAAACAGGCCTTCATAGAACCATAGAACATTACAGCACAGAACAGGCCCTTCGGCCTTCGATGTTGCGCCGACCAATATAAAAAGCAATGCCCCTCCAAACTAAACCATTCCCTTCTCTTCCATATACTTATCAACTAACCTCTTAAACGCCACCAAACTTGGCTCATCTACAACTGCTGCAGGCAGGGCATTCCACTCCCGAACCACCCTTTGGGTAAAGAACCTACCTCTGATATCCGTCCTATAACTATCACCCCTTAATTTAAAGCTGTGTCCCCTCATGCTAGCTTTTTCCATCCTAGGAATGGGCCTTCGGCCCAACGAGCCCGCAAAGCCACCTTGATGTTCCCACTCCTACCCATTGTCCCTGTCTATGTTTATAGAACTATGCATTGGAACCAAATTTGCGAGACAATTTAGGGAGAATTTGAGGTGTGGGAGGAAATCGGGTCACCCGGAGAAAACCCACGCAAGCACAGGGAGAATGTGCTACGTCCCACAGACACAGGCCCAAATCCATGTATCTGCACAGCACAGTGGTAGTCACTGAGTTGTCGTGTTGCCCATCAACTGGTTCAGTTCAAGCGTACACTAACGACATAAAGCACCAGGCTCTCGAGAAAAATCCAAGAGCAGCCCTTTCACAACCCATCGCGTGTATGCCCCTTGTCAAACAACAAGGTGGACCAAAGTACCTGTAGGATAAAAACAGAAATACATCAATATCATTCACAATTTACACACTTCCCAGGGAACTCCCAAGGCTCATGATCCCTATTTTAAATCAGTCTTCTATATCCCTCCATTCCCATTCTGTTCATGTGCCCATCTAAGTATCTCTTAAATAACTCCAGAGTGCCTGCCTCACCACCTTACTTGGCAGCGCGTTCCATACCGCCACAACACTGTGAAAAAACTCCCTCTGGCATCCAAATTATACCTTACCTTCCTCACCCGAAGCCCGTGACTCCTCGTGTATTCCATTAGCCTTCACCTTTTCAACTAACCTCCCATGAGGGACTTTGTCAAACACCTTACTGAAATCCATATAGACAACATCAACGGCTCGCCCTTTGTCGACCGTTTTTGTCACCTCCTCAAAAAATTCTACCAGATTCGTAAGGCAACAACCTCCCCTTAACAAAGCCAATAAACAAAGTTTGAGAGTTAAGAACTCACTATTGCTCATCATCCTTAAAATTCTACCTCAAAGGGTAGTTATTAGCTGTCCTCAAATAGCACATCAAACTACTCAGTTGTATTAAAAAATACACAAATTGACTTTAATGTATGAACAAGGTAGTCCAACACCACCCCGTTCTGGGCAATCACTTCCCAGAAATATTAAAAACAAAGTTCCACAGCAGGAGAAATCCCACTATTCACTACTCCGCATGTGCTGTTTCAAGGAAATAACAGCATTATAAAAAAAACGTTCTTGAAGGGATATTAAATGCTAGTAATCTTGTTGAAGTCTATTTTGATAGAGAATGATCAAAGGTAAACTGCAGCAACTACAGGAATGTAGGACTGATTGAAAGAGGAAGTGTCTTTGTGTGCTGAAGGGGAATCTCTCAACATGTCAATACATAAACATCCAGTGCTTCTGACCTCCAGGTTTTCTTGCATTCCAGGAGAGGTAAGCTGATTCCATCAACAAACCTACAAGTTCCTAAAAAGTGAGTGGTTTAGAAGTGAAATTGTAGTCTCTGCCATTAAGGGCAAAGTCAGAAAAATGTTTCGCATAAAAGTTGGCACTCTTCCCAATTGTAACTTGCAAGACTGAGGCCAATAAAATTTTTGTTCAGTAAGGGCATTAAAGGAAATGGGGCAAAAGCAAGCAAATGGAGTTGAGACCTAATCCAATCACCAGAAGGCATCAAATGAATAAACAGCGTTCAACTCAGAGTATCCACCTCCTTCCACAGATCATGAAAAAACTGTCATTCAGAACTTTGCCACTAGTGAATGAAAACATAGTCAGCAAAACATAAAACATTACAGCATAATACAGGCTCTTCGGCCCTCGATGTTGTGCCAACCAGTGGAACGAATCTAATAACCCTCTAACCTAAACTGTTCCAATATTATCCATATGCCTATCCAAAATCCATTTGAATGCCCTCAAAGCTGGCGAGTCTACAACTGCTGCAGGCAGGGCATTCCACGCCCTGATTATCCTCTGAGTAAAGAACCTACCTTTGACATCCATCCTATATTTATCATCCCTCAATTCTCTGATCATCTTGTATGCCTCAATTAGGTTACCTCTTAACTTTCTTCTCTCTAACGAAAACAACCTTAAGTCATAGAACATAGAACATAGAACAATACAGCACAGAACAGGCCCTTCGGCCTTCGATGTTGTGCCGACCAAAATAAAAAGCAATGCCCCTCCTAACTAAACCATTCCCTTCTCATCCATATACTTATCAACTAACCTCTTAAACGCCACCAAACTTGGCGCATCTACAACAGCTGCAGGCAGGGCATTCCACTCCCTAATCACTCTTTGAGTAAAGAACCTACCTCTGATATCCGTCCTATAACTCATACCCCTTAATTTAAAGCTGTGTCCCCTCGTGCTAGCTTTCTCCATCCTAGGAAAAAGGCTATCACTGTCCACCCTATCTAAACCTCTAATCATCTTATATGCTTCAATAAGATCCCCTCTTAGCCGCCTCCTTTCTAACGAAAACAACCTCAAATCCTTCAACCTCTCTTCATAGGACCTGCCCTCCATACCAGGCAACATCCTGGTAAACCTCCTCTGTACCCTCTCCAATGCCTCCACATCTTTCTTATAATGTGGCGACCAGAACTGCACACAATACTCCAAGTGCGGCCGCACTAGAGTTTTGTACAGCTGCAACATGATGCTGCGGCTCCTAAATTCAATCCCCCTACCAATAAAAGCTAAGACTCCATATGCCTTCTTAACAACTTTATCCACTTGACTGCCTACTTTCAGGGATCTATTGACACATACACCAAGATCCTTCTGTTCCTCAACACTATTAAGAGCCCTACCATTAGCCCTATACTCTACACATTTATTGTTCCTGCCAAAGTGCATTACCTCACACTTTTCCACATTAAACTCCATTTGCCACCTCTCGGCCCAGCTCTGCAACTTGTCCAAGTCACTCTGTAAACTAAAACACCCCTCTTCACTATCTACCACACCACCAACTTTAGTATCATCTGCAAATTTACTGATCCATCCCTCAATACCCTCATCCAGATCATTTATAAAAATTACAAACAGCAGGGGCCCCAAAACAGACCCCTGAGGCACACCACTCGTCACCGAACTCCACGATGAATATCTCCCATCAACCACCACCCTCTGTCTTCTATCTGCCAGCCAATTCCTAATCCAATTAGCTAAATCACCCTCTATTCCACACATCTGCATTTTCTGTAGAAGTCTTCCATGGGCCACCTTATCAAAAGCCTTACTAAAGTCCATATATACTACATCAACCGCCTTACCCCCATCCACCTCTCTGGTCACTTTCTCAAAAAACTCAATGAGGTTAGTAAGGCATGACCTACCCTTCACGAAACCATGCTGACTATCCCCAATCAATTCATTTCTCTCTAAATAACTAATGTGTTATAATGTGTGGAATAGAGGGTGATTTAGCTAATTGGATTAGAAATTGGCTGGCAGATAGAAGACAGAGGGTGGTGGTTGATGGGAGATTTTCTTCGTGGAGTTCGGTGACGAGTGGTGTGCCTCAGGGGTCTGTTTTGGGGCCCCTGCTGTTTGTAATTTTTATAAATGATCTGGATGAGGGTATTGAGGGATGGATCAGTAAATTTGCAGATGATACTAAGTTGGTGGCGTGGTAGATAGTGAAGAGGGGTTTTTTAGTTTACAGAGTGACTTGGACAAGTTGCAGAGCTGGGCCGAGAGGTGGCAAATGGAGTTTAATGTGGAAAAGTGTGAGGTAATGCACTTTGGCAGGAACAATAAATGTGTAGAGTATAGGCCTAATGGTAGGGCTCTTAATAGTGTTGAGGAACAGAAGGATCTTGGTGTATGTGTCAATAGATCCCTGAAAGTAGGCAGTCAAGTGGATAAAGTTGTTAAGAAGGCATATGGAGTCTTAGCCTTTATTGGTAGGG